>CAUYPK010034634.1:0-52807 GCA_963574355.1 Loris lydekkerianus | reverse complement strand
CTGGGCATCTACCCAGAAGGAAAAAAATCCTTTTATCATAAGGACACTTGTACTAGACTGTTTATTGCAGCTCAATTTACAATCACCAAAATGTGGAAACAGCCTAAATGCCCACCAACCCAGGAATGGATTAACAAGCTGTGTTATATGTATACCATGGAATACTATTCAGCCATCAAAAAGATGGAGACTTTACATCTTTTGTATTAACATGCATGGAAGTGGAACACCTTATTCTTAGTAAAGCATCACAAGAATGGAAAAAGCATGAATCCTATGTGCTCAATTTTGATATGAGGACAATTAATGACCTAGTACATGGTGGGGGAAGGGGAGAGCAGAGAGAGGGAAGGAGGGAGGGGATGGGGGTCTCAGTGTGTGACACAACTTTTGGGAGCAAGACACAATTATAAGAGGGACTTTACCTAACAAATGCAATCATTATAACCTGGTTTCTTGTACCCTCAATGAATCCCTAATAATTAAAAAAAAAAGATGTTTATAAATGTCTTAGGGAAATTTGAAGAGGGAGCTAACTGTGTTGGGGACATGTTGGTAGATTAGGTTTTTATGGAGGAGGCAGACTTAAAGGGGGTATATGAAATATTGAAATATTGAGAGATATTAACCCACCAGAAAGACCTAGAAAGACTTCATACTTCACCAAAGGAGTGGGAGGTGAGCTTGGATCTGGAAGGATGTGAAGGGCTGGATAGTGATGGATGAGCATGATTTCTACCACTGAGGAACCTACCATATGAAGGGAGGGTCAGGGAGAACCTCTAGGAAGGGGCTTTAGAGAGCCCATGGGGCGGGATGCTACCTACAATGGTGCCATTTTTGCCTCTGTTAGACTGAGGCACCAACGTGATGGTTATTGGGTACCAAAATAAGTGTGAGACAGAACCCACTGCCACCTCCATTCTGTCTCCAGATTTACAGAATAAATAGCTCTGCAGACTTCTGTCATGTCTTTTAACCCTTTTAGCTACAGTAGGGACTTTTCAGGTCAAAGTTGCCGTAATTGTTTCTCCATATCCTGTGGAATAGATGGAGCCTCCCTCATGCGAAAGGTGAAGTGGAGCCATCTTGAGTTCCATGCAAAAGGACAGGTCCTGTCTTGAGGGGAGAAGACAAAGTCCATAGAAAAGGGTCAGTGGTACATCACCCAATGCCCAGGGAATGAGGAGGGAGTTGCAGAGGCCACCAAGCATACAGAAGCCTCTCCAAAATCAAGGAGATCATAGGAGAAATACGTCTCACTGGGGATTCACAAAGAGCCCCAAAAGTGTCACATGAGAATAGTCAAGTGACAGAGAGGGGCAGTAGAATGCTGGCTGCCTGGAGCGTGGGGAGGAGGAATGGGGAGTGACTGTTCAGTGGGGATGGAGATTTAGTTTTACAAGAAGAAGAAAGCTCAGGAGATGGATGGTGGTGATGGTTGCACAACATTATGCATTTTATACCACCGAACTGTATGCTTAAAAATGTTTAAGATAGTAAATTTTATGTGATATGTATTTTAACAATAAAAAATGGGGGGAAAGTGCTTCATGAAAAGGAAGAGTTCCGCTCCCCGGGGACCATAGCATGGATCTATACAAGGCCCAGAGAGCACAAACACATTCAGTCAATTAGGTGCTATCCTGTGGCCCCCTCTCTCCCCCCACCACCCCCGTAGACCCTTCAGTTCTGGCAGTGGGAGAGCAGAGAGGACTGTGATGAACAGTGAGGGGAGCAGTGCCCAGCCTCCTTCTCTACCACAAGCTTTCAGCTTGTCTCTGGCCTGAAGGAGAAAGAATCAATGCCAAGTCAAGTTCAGCCTCTTGATTTAATATTACATAGTACTGGACATTATTGACGGAAACGAGAATGTCCATGTGGCTTACAGTGCCTCAGTACAGCTCAGAAGCAGCTCTGAGAACATCCTAAGTCACACTTATTCAACACACCTGTGTCTTTTGCAAACAGTGCTTAGCATCCAATGAGTGCTCCGCAGGTCTCCTTTTACTGACTAACATCGACAAGGCTATAATGATTGCACCAGGACTCCTTGCGTGGAGATACAGAAGCCGTAAGAGTACCAAAAGCCGACCATAAGAGTTGGGGTTTGAGATGCTGTGGACTATTTAAGGACTGTTGCCTACTTGATCTCACAAAAGTCATATTTATAGCGTGGCGTCAGTCAGTGGCCTCCTGGCATTCTGAATGTGGTAGAGTATCCAGGGAGCCAGAGCTGGTGGTTGATGTCCCATTGTAGAAGACAACTAAAGACCGATGACTCCTGTTTTGTTTTCACTTTTAAGATCCAGAGAAAACTCATCAACGTTGCTTTAAATCTCTTCGCTAGTGAGAATACAGTCTATCTTACCTGAGAATTGGACTGAAGACACTTAGTGTGCAATTGATGGAACAAAAGCAGAAAAGACCTTCAGTGAGGTTTCCTCAAAGGAGAGAAACCTCAAATGGGGATTTTTGATGGAATGGCTTATTCAAATCAGCTTTCTTTTATCCTGCAAAGGCTAGAAGTCTGAAAACTACATTTTCTCAACTCCCTGGCAGCTAGGCTTTTCTGAGGACTTTGATCAACGAGGAAGCTAGAAATAGAGTGCTGTTTCTGCACCCAGTAAGCATGTAGAGGCATGTACCAGAGACTATCTACTAAGCTCATGGGTGGTGAGAGGCAAAGTGTGGGGTCTTCATTCATATTGTTGTGGGTGTGGTGTTATCTGGAGCTGGCAGTGCTGAAGATTCCCAATTTTGGCAGCTTCCTGCCTGCTGCAGCAGCAGTGTGGCCTAGAGGAGGCAACTTCCTGGTTGTGGAAGGTCAGAAGTTCTCTTGATGGTCCAGTTCTGCTCTGTGCTTCTTGAGTCCTTCCTGACAGCACAACTAGAGTTTGTTTCCTCAGGTCTCCAAGTACTTCTATAAGCCACCTAATATGCTAAAGTAAATCCCTTAATACCTAATCCAATTAGAAAAAATTCTGTTCTTTACCAAAGAACCCCAATGGATGTAGTATGGTATATGAAAAAAAAATCAAAAATAGTATGTCTAAGACTCAACACAGGGAGGAATAAGTACTAGAGAGAAATGTTTTATCTGGAGATGGTAGATGACGTTTGTCTGCTTATCCTCTTGTCCATTCACCCCATATTTCTTGAGGGCCTCCATATGCCAGACCCTGGAAACAGCTAGCAATTCATTGGGGAAAAAGATCCATGGGATCTTGCAATCATGGTGCTCTAAGGTCTAGTGGGTCATGTCTCTTTCCCTTCCCTATTCTGTTTACCTATCTGGATAAGAACTTTGATAATGTTTTTTTTTTTTTTTCCTTTAGTGATCAATCAGATGAGTGACTTGCTCAGAGGCTGGGGAATTTTAGTTCACAGAAAGCTAAGAACTCAAGGCTCAAACATTTACCTTTAAACCAGACCAGTCATGAACACTAATGATTTTTTCTCCTGCCGGATATACCAATAATTAACTGGCAAAGAGAGTCTATAATTAATCTATTATCTTGAGGACCGTGTTTACTCCCCACATACCTAGGACAAGTTTCTACTATATAGCAGCACTAAATTTCCCCCTTAAATTCTTTTCTCCAGGATGACACATGTGTTTCAGTAGCCACTAAAATGTGCCGCTCAGGTCTCCCTTTAGGAGAGGACCTACTGTGAGGTGTGTTGTAAGTGTTAGATGCTGAAGTGAAGCCATGCCACACCCTGCCCAGGCAGCCCTAGCCTGCAACTGAGCTCAGCAGGGCACAAGGCCAGTCATTTCTCCTTTGTGGGAGATCTTTCTGCTTACCCACCCTTCCTACCCAGTCCTCTCCCTTTTTTTCTCCTAGGTATCAGACCTCTGTTACAATCCGAAGGCCTTCCTCATCAACTTCTGCTTTCTTTCCTCTTTATTTTTCACAGGCCTTACCGCTGATATGCCTTACACATGTAACTCCATCTTGAAATGTGCTTTATGGAGGACTCAACTGACCCATTATCTCTTCTTTTGAAAAAAAAAGAAAATCCCTCTTCTTTTGAGAAGTTACTCATGTATTGCTCCCTTAAGAGCATCTTTTTTGTCTTTTTCTTTTTGTTTCTTTCTTTTTCTGGATCAAACTATCCATATTTGAGCTTCTGTTTTCTCTTCTCTAGGCCCATCTTAATCCCAGCAGTAAAGGGGGTAATGGAGAGCACTTGGAAATAATCAATGTAAAACAAATTAGGGAAGATACTGAGTAACTGGCATTTGGGTCAAAAATATCCCTGACTCAGGCACAGATCAGGACAGTCCTTGTCATAGAGCCTTTCATAGAGCCAAGTCATCCCTTGTGAAGAGAAGAGAGTCTCCAGTGGGCACAGGTGTGCAGACTCAGCTCCAGCATACACTATTGCAGTTGTCTATATGGAGAATGAAAATAAATGACCAGTAGGAATGCACTTTGTCATGCTTGTCTACTGAATGAGTTGCTCATTCACCTAAGTCATCTTTTCCCATCTTTGTGAAGATGTTTATGCTCTTCCAGGGGCACTGCCTCATCCTGTGGTGCTCCTCCAGTGCTGTGGACACAGTCCCCCTGCTGTATGGTAATTATTTGGACACATGACTACTATGGTAAGTTGTGCAAGGTAGAAGGATGTCTGTCCTAGACCCTTGAATATCCTCCTTTTGGGTGTGAACCCAACATGGAGTAGGAGCCCAATATGTGTGGGGTGAGGAAACATGTATCTTTGTCTGAAAACAAGGCAATGCACGAGGCACTCATGAAGAAGTGCTTTGGCCTGCCATTCCGGTTCTAGTCCCAGCCCAGGACACGCCTATGCATCTGGTCGTTGTACTGAATGTTGGCTTTAATCTACAGCATGGTGAAAAGGAAAGAGCCAAAGGGAGGAGTACCACCCAATTTCCTCATCCATCACACAGGAGATCTGATCATATAATATGTAAGGACCCATGTCTGAGGACATGTGACCATGTCACCTGCCAGCTCATTTGCTTCAAAGTTGTACTTGGCTGACCTGGAGATGGCACCTCCCTCACTGTTGCAAAAATATTCTCCCACAAGTAGTTGCTTGGTTCAGGGGAGGGAGAGGCTCCTCTGCCTGCAGTAACAAGGCGGTAGGTAACATTTGTGTTCAAATTTGAAGGATAATAAAAAGAAGGACTGGCATTTATTGGGTACCTACGATGCTTGGTGCTTTTATAATGTTATCCAGTTTTATCTCTATGATACTGTGGAGTAGCTCTATAATTTTACAGATGGGGAAATGAGACTCAGTGGTTGAAAAAATTGCCATAGGTCACATAGCTATGGGGGTGGGGTTTAAAGCCAAGTGTCCAGGCTTTTAGTCTGGTATTCCCACTGCTGTTCTTCCAGGCAGCATTGAAGGTACAGAACTGAAAGAAGTATGGAGAATATTTGGGAATGAGAAAACAGTTCAGACAGAGGGTGTTTAAAGGGAAACAGTGTGAGACAAGGCTGGCGTGTTGACTGGAGCATCAGCCAGTGATGCTGGATTGACAAAACCGGGAAACCATGGACGGTTGCGAGAGGAGATAATGGCTTATCCAGACACATTGCAGAAGTTAATATGGCTTTGGAGGAAAGGATGGATTGAGTAGGGGAGAGATGTGTAACCTCATAGAAAACCTATGAAAACAGTCTTCCTCCCCTCCCCAATGAGTCATTCAACAAACAGAATGCCTCTCTGTGCAAACCACCTAGATTCATACTGTGAAAACTACCATGATGAAATAGACATGGGTCCTGCTTGCAGGGGATCGGCTCTCAGAGAATAGGCAACCAGCCACAAGGAATATTAGAACATGTGTTCTTGTAGATGTATCTGCTAAGGAGGTACAGCGAAATCCCTTCCTTTATAGAAATTTCCATGGGATAAAACCCACTAGCTGTTGAACAATCAGAGCGAGTTTTTGGATTTCTCTTTGTACTAAAAATTGGGTTACCTTTCTTTCTGTTTGCTTGGATGCCAGAATGTTTGCCTTTTAGTATAAAAACTAATTATGACCAGTTGCCTTTTCTCCTCCTGTGAGCCTCACTCCTTTGCTTTCCTTAGACAGAGGCGTTACGGTTTCAGCTGCCGTGCAGGACTATGCCCGCGCAGGTCAGTTTTTTGAACAGCAATTGTGGTGCCCAGTGGAGCTTTCCTTTGTTCCTGTCTCTTTGTTATTTAAACCTTGGAGGTAACAGTTTCAAAAGGGACACGCCTAGCTTTTAAATAGATCTCCTTTAAACTGGACACATAGGCAATAGAGTAACTGACAGATTATTTTATTTCCTAATTTTTTCTTCCTTCCTTCCCTTCCTTCCTTCTTTCTTTCTTCTTTGCATTTTGCATAGTTAAGCCTCTCCTCTGTGCCATCTCATTATAAGAGATAGACCAGGAGGATGTGATCTTACAAAATCCCAAGGATTCAACCATGAAACTCCTGGAAGTAATCAAGAAATGCAGTTACATCTCAGGTAAAAAAAAAAAAAAAAAATCAATGTTCCCAAATCAGTAGCCTTCATATATGTCAATGAGAGTCAAGCTGCGAATCAAACCAAAGACCCTTCACAGTAGCTTCAAAGAAAATGAAATACCTTAGAATATACTTAGTGAAGGACATGAAGGATTTCTATAGGGAGAACTATGAAACACTGAGAAAAGAAACAGCAGAGGATGTTAACAAATGGAAAAACATACCATGCTCATGGCTGGAAAGAATCAACATCGTTAAAATGTCTACCTGCCCAAAGTGATCATCAGATTTAATGCAATCTCCATTAAAATACCAATATCATACTTTGAAGAAATTAAAAAAATACTGTTTTGTTTTGTATGGAGCCAGAAAAATCCCTGAATAGCCAATGCAATTCTATGAAATAGAAACAAATGTGGAGACCTCAGGTTATAGTGTAAGTCTATAGTGATTTAAACAGCCTGGTGTTGGCATAGAGACATTGACCTATGGAACAGAATGGAGAATCTATAGAGGGAACCAGCCTCATATTATCATCTGATCTTTAATTAACCAAACAAAAGCATATATTGAGGAAAAGAATCCCTATTTAATAAATGGTGCTGAGAGAATTTGTTAGTGAGTTCTGCCAGAACTGAAACTGGGTCCACACTTCTTACCTCTTACAAAAATGGACTCAAGATGTACAAAAGATTTCAATCTAAGACAGGAAACTATAAAAACCCTAGAAGGAAGTGTGGGAAAAACTACAAATCTTATTGGCTTATGAAAAGAATTTATGAAGAAGACCCCATTGGTAAGAGCAGCAACAACAAAAATAAATAAATGGGACCTGATCAAGTAAAAACTTCTGCACAGCTAAGAGTACAATCAACAAAGCAAATAGACAACCTTCAGAATGGGAGAAGATATTCACATGTTATGAATCTGAAAAAGCGCTAATAACCAGAAACTGTAAAGAATTCAAGCAAATCAACAAGAAAAGAGCAAACAACCCCATTAAAATCTGGGCAAGAGACACGAACAGAATCTTTTCCCATGAGGACAAATGGCAAGGAAACATATGAAAAATGCTCAGTATCCCTAATCATCAGAGAAATAAAAATTAAAACCACTTTGAGGTATCACCTAACCCCAGTGAGAATGGCCCACATTGTGAGGGCCGAAAGCTGCAGATGCTGGTGTGGGTGTGGAGAGAGGGAAACACTTGCACATTGTTGGCAGGACCGCAAATAGGATAGACTTTTTGGGAAAAGTGTGGAAAATCCTCAAAGAACTGAAAGTAAATCTTTTGTTTTATCCCACAATCTTATTATTAGGTATCTACCTAAAAGAAAAAAGTCCTTTTACCATAAGGACACTTGCACTGGATGTATATGTTTATAGCAGCTCAATTCACAATCACAAAGACATGGAAACAACCCAGGTGTCCATCAATGCATGAATGGATGAATAAGCTGTGGTGTATGTATACCATGGAATACTATTCCACCATAAAGATGGAGACTTTGTGTCTTTTATATTTACCTGGAAGGATTTGGAGATCATTCTCCAAGGTAAAGTATCACTAGAATAGAAAATCAAGCATCCCATGTACTCAATACTAAGTTGAAACTAGCAGATTAACAATTTCAGGCCCACACAAGGGAAAAATACAATTAAATTCAAGAAGGGGTGGGGGAGGGGGTTTGGTATGTTCCCACCTAATGGATGCAATGTATGGGTATATGGCCACCTCCTGGGTGTGGGTCACAACTACAACTCAGACTTTACCTTACAAATACAAACAATGTGACCTGATCGTATGTACTCTTCACCTTAATCTGAAATAATAATAATAAAAAAAAATGAGATAGAGCAGGAGGTTGAGTTATTTGTTTATTCACCAGAATTTTATAAAATTCCCTATGCCAGGCATTTCCCTTCCTCCTCTGGATTCTTCTGGCTCTTCTATAAGGGCTCCCTTTTTCCTCCCTGCTGCTTCCTTCTCCCCCACACCCTCCAGTTCCTGAGCCATGAGCTACCCCTGGTTAGATTAGTGCCTGTGCCATTAATCCTGACTGAGAACCATTCTTTCTGGAGTTTTTAGACATCACCCTCTTGTTCTGACAGCTACCTGCCTCCCACACGACAGCTATTAAGGAGAAAACCCATGGAGAAAGAACTCTGAAGCCAGGCGAGTCCCGAACTAAAATACACACCAGGTCTCCGCAGGGCTCTATACCTCGGCTGTTCCCCTTGTCATTGACTTTCCCTTACTGAGATCAGCTCGAGGACTTGAAGAAAGCTTTGTGTTCATACTGCTACGATTGCTCCTATCGTCACTACCTGAGTGTCATTTGATGTTTACAGAGTTACACACAGTGCAAAGTGCTATGTAGGACTTGGTTATACCTGGTCACAGAGTTTCTTAAAATATTCACAATCACAAGGCAATAAAGTAAATGTGGGGAGAAGGACTCCGAGAATCAGAAGAGCTAGATCCTGGCCCCACCTCTGGCACACTGCCTCAGTCTCTTCATGTTTAAAGAGAGGATTGGAACAATGAGTTTTCACTCCTACGTTGGGATTGTCTAATATCACTGCTTTTTCCCCTCTTTAACCATTTTTTTCTCTCCTCTCACTTTTATCTCTCTCCCTCCTTTCTCCCTCTTTTTTCTCTACCTTTGTCTCACCCCTCCCCATCCGCCCAGCTTACCACCTGCCCTATTGTCTTAGTGAGTACTGGACTCACTGGAACACAGGGCATGAACACGTGACTGTGATTCCATGCTCCCAGAGGAATATGGAGGACAAAGTCATTTTTTCCTTCACTGATAAGCCCTGGGGGAAACCAAGCCCCTTTTCTCTTATCATCCCATGAATAAGTGGGCACGGGGGCTGAAGCCCCTAACTGCCTGTTCTCTTAGCTGCAACTTTAATGAGGTTTTGGAGAAATAAACGAAGGCAGGAATAAGCTATGTATTGCTAGATTCTTCTGTTTTCCCAGACTCTTTCCTTGTCATAGAGTTTACCTGCACTATTTGGTACAACTTCTTCCCAATACAGTAGAAAGAAATTATGAACAATGGTCATTTATTATGTTGGTAATTGATTGTAACATCTTAGAGTGCACCTGGCATAGGCCTGACACCTAGTAGGTATGTTGTAAAATAAATGTTTTATTTTGAAGGAGTCAGTGATGTATGAAGTTATTCACACCTACTGCAACTTTCTCAGGGGCAGAGATTATTAGCAGTGATTGTTTTTAGGAAAAAATTGAAGTCAGAGCTTGACAAGTAGTTCTTCTTCTTCCTCTTCCTCTTCCTCCTCCTCCTCTTCCTCCTCTTCCTCCTCTTCTTGTTCTTCCTTATTTTGGACCACACATGAAACTAGAAAAATATAAAAACAAAATGTGTTATACATTTGTCTCACCTTTATTGAAAAGAATATGTAAAAATTGGGATGATCTCAGAAAATGATGATGGTTAGAAACATCAGATACTGCAACATGTGAAGGGCTTAAAAGTATAGTACTTTAGAAAAAGTAAATACAAAGTTTGTCACTTCACATAGTCACAACTCGACAGTAGTTATGGGATTGTGCACACTGGCTGAGGTGTCTTTGGACATTCTGGGCTCAAGTGGGGAGAAAGGAATCATAAGCAGCTAGAGAGGATGACCTTGCCAAAATATATGAAACATGAATAAAGACATTTAATAATTTTTTTTTTTGAGACAGACTCTCACTCTGGATAGAGGGTTATGGTGTCAACCTAGCTCATAGTAACCTCAAACTCCTGAGTTCAAGTATCCTCCTGCCTGAGCCTCCTGAGTAGCTGGGACTGCAGGCACCCATCACCCAGCCCAAGTTAATTCATATTAATTAGCTGGTGTTATCAACTGCTGCAGGAGTTATACTGCTGCGCAATACTCAATTTCTGCTGTAGTAGCTGACAACCAGACCTACTTCTGACACATTTGGGTTTTGGGCCAGGACCCTGGAAGATTAAGAAAGGAAGAGAAGTATCTCACAGTCACATGTTTCTAGATACCAAAGGACATTTAAGAAAATTTTATTCTCAACTTCATCACCTAAATGCAACAAAAAAGACAAGAGATCTGGAGCAATGTTTGACTCCATGAAAGCCTAAATTAAGATAGTTATTTCTTCAAGTGGAACCCCCAGGGCTGTGAGGATGTCTGCATTTCCCTGGTGGGAGGAGATTGCAAAGGACAAGAATCCGCCACCTGGCCTGTCTCTGGGTAAGGTGCCTTCTCCTCCCACCTGCTTTGTTGCATTAGCCTCCTGCCTGGCCTCCCTGCTTCTTCTTTTTTCTCTCTCTACAATCTGCTTCTCATACAGCCAGAGTCTTATAAAAATGCAAATCAAATTGAGTCACCTCCTGCATTAAACTGTCTGGTGGTTCTAATGGCAGTTAGGAAGTAATGTGATGTGCTTCTTCTGGCCTGCAGAGTCCTGGGGAGACCAGTCCCAGCCACCTCTCCTACCTTATCTCTGGTTGCCTCCCTTTGGGGAATGTGCACCAGACACCATGGCCTTCCTTCTGCCCCGGAACAGGGAGGGCATGTCTTTGCCTTGGAGCCTTTGCACGAGCACCCTCAGACACTCTGATCTCAGCTTTTTGAACAGCTGCCCCCACCTTTGGGTCTCACTCTCTCCATGAAGCATTCCTTCACTTCCTAACTTAAATTAACTTAGAAATTCCCTTACATCACTGTGTTTTATTTTCTTCATACCCCTTATAACTTTTTAAAATTATTGAGTTTATTTCATGGTTTGCTAATTTAGTGTCTGTTTCCTACCAGTAGAACGATAAGAAATCATACAGAGGGTAGTCTTATACCTGCATGATACTATATACTGCTACTTTTGCAGAACTAGGTTTCTGGCACATAGTAAGTTTAGAATAAATAGTTTGGTTAGTGTTAATGATGAGACCTGACCTATCTCTCCAGGCCCCTGGCACTGACATTTCATGGACAGGACATCCCTTTCCTTTGTAAGATGGGTTAAAGTACTTGTTTACGTTGGAGGAACGGCCCATCCAGGATACATATTGGAGCACTTAAGAGTTTAGGGAGGGATCATGCACAGTGTCTAAATCTACCCAAAAGGGGCAGTATGGTAGGTAGTCTCCAAAGAGGCTACCACCCTTCCCTTCTCCCTATATGTGCATGCCACTTCATCCATCAGGAGGTGGAAATCATTTTTCCATCTCCTTGAATCTAATTGCTCTTATGGTTTGTTTTAGATAATCAGTAGAATACAGCAGGAGTGATATCTAGGACTTTCAAGCCCAGGCCTTAATAGAATTGCCAGAATCTGTTTTTTCCATTAGAAACCAGCTGCCATGGAAGAACCCTATGGTATACAAAAGCCCAAGCCCCAGAAATCCTTGCAGAGAATCCTCATGGAGAAACACTGAGGCACCAGATATGTGAGTGAAATATTGTAAGTCCAGGCCATGAATGCAGCCCGGTGATTGACTTCAGCCCATGCCACGTGGAACAGAAGAACCTACCAACTGAGCCAAGCCAACCTATGAAATCTTAACAAAGAAACCATTGAGTTTCAAGACACAGTAAATTTGGGGCTGGATTGTTATGCAGCAGACAGCTAATGTTAGGGCTGCGGTTGTACAGAAATTTTTGTGTAAGCAGATCCTGATGCTTGGGGAAATTTTGAACATCTCAAGTTTTCATGGGCATATAAATCATCAGGAGGTGCTGTAGGGAGGCAGGTTCTGGTTCTGTGGGTCTGGAGTGGGGCTGCAAGTTTGCATTTCTCACAAGCTCCTAAGCGATGCTCATACTGATGACAAAGTGCATGAACTACACTTTGAGGAGCAAGGAGTCCACCCCTTGGACTTCCTCCAGGAAGTTCCACACTCAAATCATCTTAGAAAATTCCAGATTTTCCCCAAGTATATTTGTAAAATGGTGCTGGTCAGATAAGTTTGGGAAACACCACCAATTACATTACCCTATTAGAAGCTCCTAAAGAAATAGAGCTCCAGTAAAGAAACTTGCTTAACTCCATTTAGCACAATATTTCCCGAGTGTATTTGATCATACCCATGAATATCTTAAAGGACTGGTGTTCTGTGCAATACACCTAGAGAAACATCCAACCACCCTCCACCTCTCTTTAAAATTAACTTAGAAGGTTTCTCATTGTCCCTTAACAATGAATACGTATGTCACAAGGTTGCAATCCAGAAGTTTTTCTTCTTCTTGTATCTAACCTAAATCCTTTGTCCTTGCTGCAGTGTAAGAAAGCTCTATTTCTAAAAGAAAGGGAGAACATCCCGCTCCCTCCCGTTATTTGACTTCATTCTCTATGCTCTTTCTATCTAATATTTGCTATGCTCCTAGGTCTCCACTCCCCATCAAGGTGCTTGGTCTTCTAGTTCTTTCCACTTTTCTTTCCATTTCCCTGCACTACTTTGTTCTTCTTCTAGCTCCACCACCTAACCAACTGGTTGACCTTGGAATAACTTTAGTTGGTACTAAATTAATTTAGTTAGTACTAAATACCTCCCTTAATCTGATAATTGTGTGATGAACATCCCTACATTGAGAGTTCAATAAAAATCCACTTTTCTCCTGGTGTGTCCCCATAAAGGAGGGGGAAATACTAATATATGGTGGGTTTGGAGGCCTCACCCTGTCTCCTTTGGGACCTGGGTCACCGGCGCTGCCTGGCTCCCCCTGTGGGAATGAGACACCAAGTCAGGCCCTAAAGCCAGGCAAGGGCTCCCTAAGCTAATCCCATATACTGACCTTAGCACCCTTGAATCCAGGAGGTCCCTGTTCTCCAGGGAGTCTGGGACCCAGTTCATCCATAGCCACCTACAAGAACAAAGTCACAGGGGAGAGATATGTCTGTACAGAGGCATGGGAGGGGTCATCACAGATCACAGGGTCACAGAGGTTTCTAAGGCCAGAAATACTACATGGGATTTCAGGGGTCCAAGCTAAGGCTAACTTACTGGTCACCTGTCACAGGTCCAGGGTAGGGCTGGGATAATTACCTTGGGACCAGGGGGGCCAGGTGGTCCAGGGAGGCCAGAAGGGCCATCTCTCCCCTGCAGAAAAGAAGAAAATGGGATGGCAGCCCAGTATAGCCTCCTGGCATCCCAGCTCCAAGGAGTCCCACTCCAGCCCACCTGTTCTCCGCGTTCTCCTTTCTCTCCTCGTTCTCCCTGAAATGCAAATAGCAAGGTGAGGGCCATGTCCATGGGGCATCCAGCCCCTCTGGACCCCACCCTCCACCCTCCTGGCCAGTCCCCAGTCTCACCTTCTCTCCTGGCCTTCCTGTCTCCCCCGCACTCCCAGCACTGCCTGGGAGCCCAGGAATACCAGGCTTTCCAGGCTCCCCAGCAAGGCCAGGAGGTCCAGGGGGACCCCTCTCCCCTAGAGCCAGGCCAGGTGGACCCTGAGGGCCAGGGTCTCCACGCTCTCCCTGCAGCCCTCGTTCTCCAGGAAAACCAATGGGGCCCTGGGGGAGCAGAAGAAGAAATGCTGACGACTTCCACCATACCCTCCACAGGGCACATCCCACTGAGAAGCCACCACTTACCTCCTTGCCTGGGGGACCCCGCTCGCCCTGTTCCCCCTTGAGGCCACGGCGACGATCAGGCAAAGGCAGGAAGCTGCCAGAGCTCTCATCCCAGGTCTCCACGATCTCCCGCAGGGCAGATGCCTAAGGGATAGCAACGGATCACAGGAACAGGGTCCATCACTGCAAGGGCCCACTCCCTGGGCCCTGCAGCTACCACTTGCCCCCATGAGGGCCACCTGTCCCCACCTCCAGCTCCTGAACAACCTACCTTGATGCCAATATTTTCCAGCAACCGCTCCACATTCTGGGGACACAAGTCTGGTAAGAGGCTGCCCACGAGGGAAAAGACCCTGGCTTCTGCCCACATTGCCTCCAGAAAGTGCCTTCATGCCATCTTCCTTAGGCCTCTTGCCCAAAGTACCCTTAGCCCTTAGTTGAAGCCTGGCTGGAGGCTACTGGGAGCCCCTTCCTGGCATATCCACATTGGCCAGGTTCTCTTGAGTAGGGATTACAGGAACCTCAATGGGGCAGGGGCCCAACAGAACCTGTGGAGTCTCATGGCAAGGGGAAGGGATGGAGAGGTCGCCCCTATGGGCATGCAGATAAGAGTCAAGGGCCAGGGCCAGGGTTGGCTCACCACCACGCTCCCAGGCTCTCCTCTCAGTCCACGCTCTCCAGGGAGGCCCTGGAGAGATCAAGACACAAGCTGCTGGGACTCTGCTTTGAGGCATATGTGTGCATATGTGTTGCTATGGCTATTTGGGCATGTGAAAGAAGTGGTGGCCTCACCTGTTCCCCTTTGGATCCAGTCTCCCCACGGTCACCCTGAGAACAAAGAAGGATCAGATAGGGAAAATGTTCCCCAATCCTGGTCTGCCCCTTACCATACCCCCTACCTAACACATATGCACACTCACCTTGGGGCCTATGCTTCCTGGGACACCAGGAAAGCCCTGAGATATGACAGAACACAAAGGGGTCACACCAGGACACAGAACACAGAGGCATCCCAGAAGGGTATCCCCTAGAAGCATAATAGCCGTGGTTGCACCCAAGTTCTAGAGCCACATTGGACACTCACCTGGCCAGGAGGGCCAATTGGCCCTGGGAGGCCTGGAGGGCCCTGGAGTCCAGGGCTACCAGGAGCTCCACGCTCACCCTTGGGGCCATCATGACCCTGTGGAGGATGTAGCCAATATCAGGATGCTGAGACCGCAGAAAACAGTGGAGGCATACTCCAGAGGGTCAGGGTCGGGGGTCAGAAGTTGCAGAAAACTCCATCACTCACTTCTCTCCCAGGGGTGCCTGAATCTCCCTTCTCTCCCTAAAGAAGACAAGGATGCTTCAGACACAGCTCCACTCTGAGGCCAGAGCAGACCCCAGGTGAAGGGCTTTACCTTCCTCCCATCTTCTCCGGGGTCCCCAGGTTCTCCCTGTAAGCAGAGAACTCATATCAGCACAAATGTTCACTGGTGTCTGATTGCAAGCACTGTTTTGGCAGATTTTGATGACTATGACTGTATGTCTGTGCCTGCAGCTCCACAGCTCAGTGCATCTTAGAGTGTGGCCTGTGACTGAGTGAGCTGGTGCCTGTCCAAGGGTATGCCTGAACAGGCCTGCTCACCTCCTCATGTAACGGCACATGACCTCCTATCTCTGGCTCTCTAGATGTAACTCCACATCTCTGCATCTGTGGGTTGGTGAGTGACCAAGTCCTTGCCATGTGTGTATCCATGTGTGTCTTAGCATGTGTACTTGGAGGTCTGTCTGCACCCCCTGGCACAGGCTGTGCATGGGCTTACACATGTATACACGGTTCCTTAAGAACTGTGTCTTGGCATCTGTCTACAAATCTTATGTGGATCTCATCTCAATGTGTATGGCCACATATATGTAGATGACTATGGATAAAAGGCATGTGTCAGCGTGTTCCAGCATGTTTCACACATCAGAGCCATGGATGTGTGTCTCACCATGTCTCAAAACAGGCCCACATGCACCTTTTTTTATTTTATTTTTTGAGACTTCAAGAGTTTCACTTTGTCACCCTGGGGAGAGTGCCATGGCGTCATAGCTCACAACAACCTTAAACTCCTAGGCTCAAGTGATCCTCTTGCCTTAGCCTCCTAAGCAGCTGGGACTACAGGTACCTGCCACAACACCTGGCTATTTTTTAGAGACAGGGTACTACTCTTGCTCAGCCTGGTCTTGAACTTGTGAGCTCAAGCAATCCATCCGCCTTAGCCTCCCAGAGTGCTAGGATTACAGGTGTGAGCCACTGCACTCAGCCCCTAGGTCCATGTCTTAGCACATACCTGGGTTTGGGTAGAAGTATCTGGGAGTCAATATGTCTTCACGTGCCCTGCATGTGGCTTCCTGCTCGTGTATCTATGCCTCTTGACCTATGCCCACGCCTCTTTGCCTATGCTTACACCTCTTTGCCTGTGCCTATGGCTGTAGGTTATCTCAGCAGATGTTACCCTGTCTGGGCAGAAGCTGGCCCATCTAATTCCCTATGTCTGCAAGGTTGTCTGTGTACGTACACAGAACTGTCACTATGTTTCAGGACATACCTGAATATCTGATAGAGGGGTAGGTATGCAGGTGTTGGCATTTGTCTACATGTGTGCTTCATGTGTTATTTGCATATCTGGGCTATGTGTGTGTGCTGGCATTTCTCAGCACATTTTGCTGGGTCTGCCCTGGACATACTCACATTTTTCCCATTCAGGCCAGGTTTGCCATCCTCGCCTGGCTTTCCCTGTGGGAACACATCACTGGTCAGATGTCAGGGCTGGGGTGAGGGAAATAAGGAGGCAAAATGGTAGCATGAAAGCCTGGACTCACCAAAGCTCCAGGGAGACCAGGGGGACCAGGAGGGCCATGTTCTCCTCGGAGGCCTGGAAGCCCCTGGAAAAAATCTTTGCTAAGATTGAGAGGACCTCTGAGATATCTCTTGGGGCACATCCCATGGACTGTGGGGGGAGGCCTCACTAATATCCCCTCCAGTGTAGAGACCTCAGGATCAGGATCCCTTTGGCTAGGGGCCCCTGCTATGACTTCCAAGGGAAGAACCCCCAGAACTTAGGGAGCTATTAAGACTCCCAGGCAAGGAAGGTCAGAAAGGGGGACTTTACTAAAACCTGTCTGCCAGGGACTAAGACCCTTTCTCAAACATAAGGCTAAACCAACTCCCCTTATTCTCACTGATGCTATGACTGTGAGGACCTTCCTATGCTGGACCCTGAGCTGCCCTCTACCCCAACAATTCCCCTTACTTACGTCTCTTCCTGGGTCCCCAGCTTTGCCTGCAGCACCCTAAGGAGAGACTCAAAGTCAGTTCCTTGTCATCATGGGGTCAGGAGCACTGCCCACTGACAGGGCCACTAGTTCCTGTGAACCCAAGACCTGTGTGGCTGTGTGTGCATGCTGGCATGCCTCTGAGGCAGGGTTCTGGGAGAAGACACAGATCACACACCTGGCCCCAGAGCTTGTCAAGGCCAAGACCATCCAGAGGAGGCTCGGGCTGAAGGCCCTCATGTGAAGGGAAAGGGGAAGGGGATGACCAGATGGTGATTACCACAACTCACATTCAGCCCAGGGAGGCCAGTAGGGCCTGGTTTTCCATCCAGCCCACTCCGGCCATCCAGCCCAGGAGGGCCCCGGTCACCCTGAGGAAACAGAGTGGTAAGAGGTCTCAAAGGTAGGGATGGATCTGCAAGCCCAGGCTCATGTCTGGCAAAATCTCCACCCCCGTCTCACCTTTTCTCCAGCTGGACCTCGGACACCTGGGTCCCCCTGGAAGGAACAGGGTCAGATAAGAGTTGAGGGTAAGGCAGGACTTATGCTGATGGAGCAAAGTGCAACACTCACCTGTTGGCCTGGGGGCCCCCGAAGCCCATCATTGCCCTGAGGATGGGGGAAGAAGAGATCAGAGCAGGTTTTCCTTGGCCCAGACCCCCTTACACAAACACACAGGACCACACTCACCCTCTCCCCAGGGGCTCCAGGGGGGCCAGGGTCACCCTTGGGTCCTCGAGGACCCTCCTGTCCGCGTTCCCCAGGCTTTCCCTGTGACAGAGAAAAGCTTGCTAAGGGAATAGCCCTTGAGGCAAGGCATGCCTGAGGCAGACCCTGTTGTGAGTGGCACTGGGATCTTTTCCTAGACCCCACCCACAGACTCCAATACCTTCTCTCTGGCTCCAAGTCCTGTGTCTACCTGTCAGAGGAATGACTGGTGAGAAAAGTGCTTCAATGAAGGGAAGCAGAGGACGTGGGGGGAGTCAGGGTCAGTAAGGGGCCATAGAGATCAAAGGGCAAAGGGGCATCAGAAGGGCAGTGGGGGAAGTGGGAGTCAGTGGAAGGAATGAGGGGACGTGGTATGGACCGAATAGGGGCAGACTAGGGAGACAACAAAGGCCTAGACCCAGCTCAACACTTACCAGCCGTCCAGGGGGTCCCGGGGGGCCCTAGGAAAGGAAATAACTATAGCTAACAGTTTCCAGGAGATGGCTCAGGTTTGGCCCAGGCTCAACACTTCCCCAAATTCCCTGCAGCACCCCAATGCCAACCCCCAGAAGAGAGGCCAGATGTCAGGGTGACCATTAGTGTTCCCCACTTGTCCTTTGGGCCCCTTGTGTGGATACTGACCACAGTACTGGCAGCAGCACCAGGGGAATCTCTCCTCTTGTGAGCCCAGAGCACCAGCACTACTCACCGGCTCCCCCCGGTCACCCTTGGGTCCAGAGGGTCCAGGGCTTCCCTGTGAAAAGCTAGGGGTCAGGGTCATTCAAGGTAGACAGGAGTGTGAGGAAGCTTTGGGGGCACCATAAGGACTCATGAGGATCCTGGTAGCTTTTGGTTGTGAAATGAGGACTCTGAGAGTTTAGCACTGCAGGGCTGGGGTGGCAGGATCAGAGCTGGGAAGCGTATGGTTGGGGGGCTGAGGCTGGGGTCATGGATGAGGGGTCAAAGGTTGGGACTCACGTTTCGTCCATCCTCTCCAGGATCTCCCTGGTCTCCTTTCTCTCCTATAGGCCCTCGAGCACCTGGTGGCCCCTGAGAAAAGCAACTGGTCTAAGACAGATCCTCTCAGCACTTTGCACTTTCCCCCATGGCCTTCTACACTGCCCCTGGCTCCCCATCACTCCATATCCATGTCAGAGTTTCTCTCACCACTTTTCTCCCTCAGAGTTTCCCGTCACCTTTACACCCACTTCCTCTGGGCGCTCCCACCACCTTTGCATTTCTCCCAGTCAAGACTCACCCGAAGGCCACGCTCACCCGCTTTTCCAGGCAAACCTCGGTCACCCTGGTGTTGGAGAGAAAAGCCACATTGTGCAGATGAGTTAGGATCTAACTAACTCAGGGAGTAGGGACAGAAGGGCCTGGGCATCAGCTGTACAGACAGCGAGGAATGGACTAGATGACCTGGTGAAGCCCCCAGCCCATTGGAATCCCAATTCAAGGGTAAAAGATCAGAAACCAAAAGGGGGAGGAGTCTTACCGGGGGACCCTCGTCACCTTTCTCTCCAACTTCACCCTATGAGACATAAGAGTCAGCCCTGGTCCCAAGACTCCCAGTGATGCTGTCAATACCCCTACTCCTCTACCCAACTCCAGTCTCACATCTCGCCCTCGGGGGCCAACAGGTCCTGAAGGGCCAGGCCGCCCAGGGTCTCCCTTCTCTCCAAGAGGCCCTGAGTCACCCTGTGGAGGAGGCAAGAGTGAGGTGATACAGGACACAATAGGCAACCCTGCAGAAGAAGTGACCCCCAAACACCTAGAGGTTACCCAACATCACAGGTACTCACCGGGGGTCCTGCTCTGCCAGTGAGGCCAATGGGACCCTACAGGGGGTAGAAGTGAGGCAAGACTTAATTGGGGTCCCGGAAACAACCTTATCTCCCTCTGTCACATTTCCCATCCCTGAATTTATTTACCCGGTCCCCAGGGTCTCCCTTGGGGCCAGGATCTCCAGGAAGAACCAGCCCAGGTGGGCCCTGTGTATAAAAGAATAAGAAGTCAGGATGGTACAACCATCACCTGCCCCACCCCCAAAATACCCCACCCCCAGCTTCACTCACCTGATCCCCTTTGATTCCAGGAGCTCCTCTTGGCCCAATGGGCCCCACATTTCCCTGGAGGTGAAGAAGACCATCAGTGCCAGTCCCAGGCTCTAGTTACCTCCATAACCCACCAATCATGCCACAACTCACACATCCCAGACACATATCCTACAACCTTGACCTCAACCCTGTAACAATCTCCTTTCACCCACACTGGACTTACCTTCTCTCCTTTGGCTCCAGGACTAGTAGGCCCCTGAAAACAAAGGGATAGATACAGCTTGGCCCTGCCTGGGGATCATAAGACCAAAGTCTTTTTTTTTTTTTGGAGACAGAGTCTTATTTGGTTGCCCTCAGTAGAGTGCTATGGCATCATAGCTCACAGCAACCTCAAACTCTTGGGCTCAAACGATTCTCTTGCCTCAGCCTCTCAAGTAGCTGGGACTATAGGCGCCCACCACAATGCTCCGCTATTTTTTAGACACAGAGTCTCACTCTTTCTTGGGCTGGTTTCTAACCCATCAGCTTAGGTGATCCACCCGCCTCGGCCTCCCAGAGTGCTAGGATTACAGGTATGAGCCACTGCACCTGGCCAGGACCAAAGTCTTAATTGGGATGGGAGCTATATAGAAGCATAAGTCACAGAGCTCAGTCTCTGCCAAGAGGTCACTAGTCACCACTGAGAGCAGGTAGGGATTATACAAAATGGGCTGACACAAAGAGCTCATGACCTCTACTCTGGTCATGGGGTCACAGGATCCCAGTCAGGAGTTTGGAGGTGGTGTGTGGCATAAGGAGAGTCACAGAGTTTTCTGAGCCTACCCAGAGACCCAGGTTTGTACAATCTAGCAGAGAACAGTGGTTTACAGATGGGCTGCTGCTCAAGGGCTGTTCGAGGCTCAGACTCCAGCCTCTCTTCACTCACCACCACTGCAGGGTCCCCTGGGCGACCAGGCTCCCCCTGTGAAGAAAGGAGGGCTCATAGACCCCTCTAGAAACCCAAGGTCCCAGGGTCCCATTTACCACATCACTGGTACCCCAGCCCATACCCACCTTCTCTCCTTGGCGGCCAGCGGGTCCTGGTGGCCCCTGTATGTGGAGAAAGTATGAGCTCACAAAGGGAAGGGAAGAGGAGGGACACATGAAAGAAAGTACCACTCTGGTCCCACCACAGTCACAGACTCACTTCAGGACCCTCGGCTCCAGGACGTCCAGCAACCCCAGGAATTCCCTGGGGAAAATGAATGCAAGCCCTGCTCCAGGTGTGCAGGTGGGGAGGGAAAACAAAGGCTAGAGGTGGGGGTGGAGGCTGGAGGCAGGGCATGGAGGATTGGGATTTTGGTCAACAGGGGTCAAACTCAGCAGGAGGACAGAGACCAGGTCAGTTCAGCAGGGTAAAAAGGTTAAAAGCTGGCTGGCTGGGGTTGAGGGTACAGCCTATATCAGCAGGGGTTATGAGTCATATGAGGGAGAGTAAGGGGGGGCAGTGGGGGCCAAGGACAAGAAGCCAGAACCAAGAGGGGCACGGAGCCCAGGTCAGCTGGCACAGGTGGTCAATGGGCTTACCTGGGGTCCCACTGGGCCAGGGGGTCCACGTTCACCCTGATGGAACAGAAAAGGTCAGAACTGAGTCTGGTTCCAGTTTCTCTGGGATCCCGAGAGCACTCTAGGCTGTACTTACCTGCTCTCCAGTCTTACCCGGGACCCCTGTCAGTCCCTGGTCACCCTGAGGAGAGAAAGAAGGGAAGGTAGGCCTTGATCTGATGGTCACACTCCAGACTAGGTGTCTCAAACTCCAACCACCCCCCTCTGAAACTACCACCTCTAATCTGGAAATAAACCTTATCTCCTGATCTTCCAGCCTCCCCTAACACCATGGGGGCCCCAGAGTAGCACCTCTCACACCTGACCCCCCTAAAATTGTACTCACTTTGGGGCCAATGACTCCAGGAAGTCCCCGCAGGCCCTAGAAGGGATGAATTTGGAGGTTCAGAGATTTGGGCTTGGGCATAAGGATGGTTAATGGCCAAGGGTGGGGGCTGGCTAGAGCTATGCCCACTGCATTCTGAGGTCCTGCTCTTATACTTACCCGCTCACCCGGGGTCCCAGGTTGTCCCGGGAGGCCTGGGGCTCCATCCTCACAGTCACCCTGAAGGAGAAACACATAGATGGATAGGAAGACCCCTGCCCCCAGCATCCAGACTCCCACCCCAGAACAGGGGCACTGAGAGGTCAGATTTTCTACCTTTTCTCCTTTCTCTCCAGGGGCACCCACTGGGCCTTGGCGTCCAGGGCTTCCAGGAAGACCCTAGGAAGAAGTGAGTAAAAATGTGAACCAAGAACTATGAAGCTCAGCACCCAACCACCTCTTCAGCACAGCCCTCAGTCCCTGACCCTTTGCACACAACCCTGAGCAGGTTCCCAGCACCCTCCAGGACCCTCACCGGCAGCCCAGCTTCCCCAGGAGCAGTACCACCATCACCTGGTCCTGGGGGACCCTGAGAGAGAACAGTAGGTCAAGGATATTCAGGAGAATCAGACTCCAAGCCACCCACTACATACCTTGTCCTCTCACTTACCCGTTCCCCACGATCACCTTTGTCACCCTGGAAGACAGATCATGACTCCATGACCCCGGGCCACACCTCCTCCCACAGATACCAGGAGAGATGAGAGTCATGGTGGAATGAGAAATCCTGGTGGAGGCTGGGGGTGGTCAAAGGGTCACATGGGCTCAGAGCAACCAGTTGGGGTTATATGAGTTCAAATGGGGTCACCATGTTTTTGAAATCACATAGAGGCTGTCACCTTCACAGATATTCCAGGAAGCCCTGGGGGACCGCGGGGTCCTGGGTCCCCCCTTGGGCCATGAGGTCCAGTGGGGCCCTGATGGGGGGGATAAAGTATTAGGAACAACCCCCCACAGAGCCCACTCTTACCCCTCTTGCAGGTCCCTCCATCATACCTCACTTGCCCCCACATACCCTGAACTTACCGAAGGTCCAGAGTCCCCTTTCTGCCCAGGAAGCCCAGGTTCCCCACCTCTAATGACTTGTCCAGGAGCCCCCTGTAGGGGCAAAGAGTGGGTAGGAATCAGGACATGGGAGCTTGAGATAGAAAAAGCCCCTTGATGAGCCTCAGCTATTCCTTATCCTGCCTGAGGCCCTGCACATGTCTAGCCTGGGGCAGCTCACGCCCCTCTGAGACATCCCCGCCATCCTTTCCCCATTCACCTACCGGCTCCCCCTTCGGGCCTCGAGGTCCTCGCTCCCCCTGAGAATAAAACACAGCAGATGGCAGTGCTTGGACTCAGGCAAGTGTCAGTGTGGATCCCATGGGCCAACTCTGTACCACTGCCCCAGGTGGCAGTGAACCTGTGGCAAGAACCCTGGGAAGACTCTGGGAGATCACAGGAGGGAAGACATCTTACCGCTTCCCCACGAGGGCCAGGCCATCCAGGGGAGCCCTGCAAATGAAAGCCACAGTCAGAACAGTCAGAAGTATCCCACTCACTCTTCAGAATGTCATCCAAGGCAAGGCTAAAGCTTGCTCACCTTCGGGCCAGGGGTCCCAGGAATCCCAGGGTGGCCGGGGCTGCCTGGAGGCCCATCTGCTCCAGGGGAGCCCTAAGGAGGCAAAGAGGTCAGAGCAGGAAAGGACCTCCTCCAATGCCCCTAGTTTCCTAAAGCAGTCTCACCCATCAACCAGGGGCCCCCTACCCTACAGGCCCCACTGAAGGTGGAACAGAGAAGTGACCTCTTAGAGCTGAATATAGCTCAATCCCAGGTCAAGGGCAGCCATGAGGCAGAGGCCTTCCCTACCTCTGGGACCCAGATCTCGAAGCCCTACTTGTCTCTCAATTCAGAGCTTCCTCTAAAGTCTCTGGTATAGTTTATAACTTCTCCTTGGGCTTCTAGGAATACCCTGGGATTCTAACTTTGCTTCTTCCTTCTGTTTTCTAAAAACCCTGAGAAAAATCTCTGCACTCACCCTCTCACCCTTTGCAATGGTACTTCCAGGGGGCCCCTGTGGGCCAGGAACACCAGTCCTGCCCTGAGAGAAAAGAGCAAGTAAGGAAGCAGTAAGCTAGTCAGAGCACAGGGACAGGTGTGGGGGACACTTACCGGGAGTCCAGGGGCACCAGGAGACCCAGCTTGTCCTTTTAGGCCCTAGGAAGGGTCATGATTTAGCTCTGTGTTAACCTCCCCTACCCTACCGATGCCAAATCCATTTTCTACCAGGGCCACTTACCATCTCTCCAGGTTCCCCCTTCTGGCCCTGGGGAAAGACATGCCAAATGAGGGTCAGAGTGGCTAGCCCCAGGTGTGGCCTTCATGTTCTCAACCCTGGACACTTACCTTTGGACAATGCACCGAGCAAGGCTCTGGCTGTGGCTGTGGACACAGGGTCTCTTTGAAACTGAGCATTTCTACCAAGAACCCCCATACCCATTCTTCTCCACCACTTAGTATCCTAGAGGCCTCCTCCAAACCTGAGTCACCAAGGATGCCTGACACAGGGCTCCTGCCAGACCACTGACTGCCTGATCCAGGCTTGGACCATCATCCACAGCAAAGAAGGTCTGGACAGGGTCCATTCCTGGTAGCAAGCGTCGCAGCTGTTCTGGGTCAGCTCCCGCCAAGCCTAACATCAGCACCTTGAGCCCTAAGGGGGAGTCCAGCAACCTGCATGACAACTCTGCTAGGCCCGCCCCTATTCCTAGGCCCCATCCCCTTGAGCCCTTCTTCTCACCAGCAGCCTGGGCCTCACGGATGGGGCTGAATATGTCACCTCTCAAGGGCTCATCCACCAGCAGAACCATCACCCCTGGCACCCTCTGGCGGCGCCCAGGAGCATCTGGTGCCAGTAAGTATCTGTGAGCTGTGACCACAGCTGTGCCTGGAAAGAAAGACATGTAAGAACCCTGGGGAACCAGGCTCCCAGTGGGTAGCTCCAGGAGTCCATGCCCACTGCAGTCCTTACCCAGATTGTTCCCACTTGGGTCCATATAGGGAATGTCATGAATCTTTTGCAAGACAATGCCAAGGTCATATGAGCTATTCAGCTGGAACAGTGGGGAAGGCCGATGACTGTAGGACAGCAGGCCAACCTAGGGTGAGGGGAGACACAGAGCCTGGGAAGGATGACACTGAAGGGACAGGTGCGTACAGTTTGGGGAAACAGAGACACAGGGGTGTGTGTGCCTAAATCTGAACTATGTATTAGGGGGTTGGCAAAGAGTAGAACAGGGACCCAATCAGTAGGTGAGAGGATCTAGAATCTGGGGGAGAACTGGGAGAAAGCCAGAACGTGCTGAGGGCAGTGGTGTGTGCCTGTAATTCCAGCCACTCAGGAGGCTGAGGCAGGAGGATCTCATGACCCCAGGATTCAAGGCTGCAGTGAGCCATGATCACACTACTGCACTCTAGCCTGGATGACAGAATGAGACTCCATCTCAGAAAAAAGTTAATTGAAAGCCTGAACCTGGAGATGGTAAATGCTGTAAAGCCTGGGTTGGGGAGGAGCAGGGAAAGGTAGGAGTCTGCCTGCATCTAGGGCCAAACCTGGACTGCCTGTGGCCCAAGAGGCCCAAGTGCAGACACCAAACGCTCAAGGACACGCCTCATAGCCTCCATCCGGTGAGCACTGTCTTGAGTGGCATGCAGTAGGAACACCACATCCACCAGGCCACGGGGACACACTGTAGGAAGGGGGCAAAGTTACTGAAGTGGTCAATCCATCCAGCCACCCCTTATGCCCTTCCCACTGCACCAACTATACCTGGGCTCTGTGTGACAGAGATCTCAGGACCCTGCACACCTCCCCGGACAGGTTTCAGGGAGAAAACATAAGAGACACCAGGCTCTAGCCCCATCACCCGCTGGGAGCTTGAGATTCCTGGAAGTGTCTGTGGGGCTCTAGGCACTTCTGCAGAGGACAGAACTCAGTTAAACAGAGTGCCCTCCATGGAGCTCCAATTGCCAGTCCACCCTAACCCTGGCTCCCCCTCACCCTGGCTGAGGCCTCTGAGTGGCCGCCAGGACAGGATGTAACTGGATGCCCCAGACACTGGAGTCCAGGCCAGAGTCACTGAGTCAATTGAGGTGTCCACTACACGTAGTTCAGTGCTTGGGACGTGAGGTGATTCTGAAGGATAAATGAAAGATCAGTCCTGTCCCGAGGACCCAGAGGGGAGAGATCAGATCCTGTGTGGGATTCATCTTTGGGAAGTGTCATGGAAGGTCATTCTCAGGTTGCCCAACACTGGAGGTGGGTGGGGGCTATAGGAGGAGTCACTCCAGAGTCTGGGGTGCAGGGATTCAGTGTGGGACATCACTGGAGAATGAATATACCAAGGGAAGGTGGGCCCTTTGGGCTTACCAGTGTGTGCAGTCACCTCCCTGGAGGATCCTTCTCCAGCTGGCCCCAGGACGCTCAGCTGAATGTGGTACAGTGTCGCTGGATTTAGCCCATCCAGGTGGTAACTGCTAAGCTCAGGTCCCAGGACCAGGGAATGTTCCTGGCCACCTACGGCAGGTGTGAGGATTGGGGCCAGGAGCATGGGGGAGGATGGTACTGCGGTGTTAGTGGACTCTCCCACCTTACTGACCCACTCTGCTAGCCATGTCCTCTATTGAGTTTCTTCATTCTTGCTGGACCTGCCCACTTTATTGACCTTGTGTCATAGACTCTTGATGTCTTCATGAATCCCACCCACCTCAAGATTGATCCTACTTACTGTCACTAATACCGTAGACCCCCAGTGACAGACCCTGCCCACCAGGGCTGACCTGGCACACTTTGATGACTCTGCCCACAGCCCTGCCTCCATTGGTCCCTAACTTCATACCAGGGGTACCTCTCACCCTCGGGTCGCCAACGTAGGCGGAAGCCCTGCGCCCCAGGCACCGGCTCCCAGCGCAGCCTCAGCGAGTGCTCCCCACGCTGCACTACTCGAAGCGTCTCCAAGGCTGGTGGAGCCTCCGGAGCTGTAGAGAAACCGCGGGGATCAGGGAGGTTCCGCCCCACTACCCCCTGGGCCAATCCCAAGCCACTCCTGGCACATATACCGCCCCTAGCCTGCTCCATTTATCCAACCAGGCTTCATCTTTCCTCTCCTCTCAGACTCTATCCCCACTGACTCACTACCAGATCTTTTTTCCAATTTCGAGCATAAACCCCACTTCCCAAACCATCCATCCAAGGCTTGTTCCGCCCCAACTTCGCCTACGCGTGGTGACGACAATGGAAACAGATGCGCCCTCGCGGTCCCCGACCAATGCAGTCACTCTCACGGAATAGCTGACTCCTCCTTCGAGGCCTCGGATCTCTGCGGAGTCTGTGTTTCCTGGGAGCATCTTGTGTCTTGTGGGACCACCTGCCCAGGAAAGCATACGGCAACGGTCAGGGGTTGTATGGCTGCCCAGAGAGGGCAATCCTGGTCAGGAAGGACAAGGGCAGGGAAGGACAGGAAAGAGCCATACCTTCACTCCGGCCCCAGGCCAGTCTGTAGGCTGTGGCTCCAGGGACCCCCACCCAGGTGACCCTCAGAACGTCACTGGAAGCATTGACGATCTGTAGCTTTGATACACTGCCCACAGGCTCAGGTGCTAAGGACAGAGGCAAAGGATCCAGAGGTCACTGGGTGCCTGTCAGAGGACAGAGTAACAGCACAGCTGGGGTTAGTGCAGGGGAAGTCTGAAGCTCAGAGTGAAGTTAGTGTGGACAGATCCCATGTAGGTGGCCCTAAGATGGAGGAGGTCAGTGCCACAGAATAGGCAGTGTGGGGCAGCCAGGAGGTCACTGTAGGTGGACACTTAGTCGATGTGGGGTGGTTCAATCACTGAGCAGTGATGGAGGGGGCAGTTGGAGTAGTCAGGAATACACAGCAGGGTAGGGTAGTTAGCCAGTGAGGTGTGGCTGGCAGCTGGCCAGCGTCCACTTACCAGTCCTCACAACCACAGAAGCAGGAACCCCAGCCACACCAGCCACATGGGCTCTCACATGCACTGTATATTCAGTATCTGGTTCCAGCCCATCCAGCTCAGCTACCGTGGCCTCCCCAGAAACCAATTGGGATTTCTCCGGACCTAGAAACAAGAAGGGAAGCAGCTCCAGGGCAAGCCAGACTCTGTCTCTCAACGCCCTACCTTGACCCTCAAGAAACCCCAGGCCCCTATTCCTCTCAGACATATCTCCCATGACCTTCCCAACCCCCTGGTCCCCACCATGGCCTGAGTGCCAGGAAACTCGGTATCCTGTGGCTCCAGGAACCTTGGTCCAGGCAATGGTGACAGATGAGCTGCTGGCCTGAGTCACATGGACTGTCCTCACTGGGCTCAGTGGCTCTAGAGGGAGAGGCAATAAGCAATCCAATGGGAGAAGCAGGGGAGAGCTTGGAGGGGGAGGGAGTGGAGGCCTTCTGAGAAGACAAGGCTACAGGAGACCAGGGTCTGATAAAGGAGGCAGTGAATAGGTCAGTCAGGGCAGGGATGGGGGTTCTGACAGGAAAGAGTGTTAGTCTGTGACGGCAGCTGACAAGAATCTGAGAAACAAGGTCCATCAGAGAAGGTGGGGGGCCCAATGGAGGTATTAAGAGGCAGTAAAGAGGTCTGACGAAGGAGAAAGTGTGAGTCTAAGAGGATAGTTGGGTCCTGAGGAATGAGGGGACAGAAATTCCACGGCAAAGATAGCAGAGGGTTTTAGGGGAGACATGGGGAAGCTGGGGAAGGGGAGCAACGAGACTGAAGGGGAGAGCAGGGTTTGAGGGAGGAAGCAGAGGAAATCGGAAAGGGGACAACAGAGTTCTAGGGAGAAGCAGGGGTCTGCCAGGGGAAGCACAGATGTCTGAAGGGGCACTGGAGGTAGAGAGCCAAGAGACTGGGTCAGGCCCTGACCAGTTCGAGCCACGATGACCACCGGAGGGCCCTCTTCTCTCCCTCTCAGTGCTGACACAGCCACCTGGTAGGAGGTTCCAGGCTGCAGCCCTGTGATGTCCATGGCAGTAGAGTCTGGGGGCAATGTCTGGCTGGACTCAGGACCTAGGACCAGAGGGAAATGCTGGCTCCTGCCTGTCCCCTCTGTCCTCTATAACCTCTTCAGCAATCCTCCCACACACACCCCCACTGACTGCTGCCTGTCCTCCAGCTAATCCGAAATCCACTGGCTCCAGGAACAGGTGCCCAGGCCACCCTCACTCGTGTTGCGTCTGACACCACAACTCGCAGCCCAGGAACAGCAAGTGGGGTTTCTGGCTCTAGGGGTTAAAGACAGAGGTCAGAGGTCAGGACTAGGACCAGAGTGAGTCAGACAGCTTTCCCCCACAAACCTGCTGCAGTGCTTACCCCTGCGGACGGTGAGGATGCTGGCACCGCCCTCACGGGGGCCCACTCGAGCAAACACCCGCACAGTGTAGCTAAGCCCAGCCTGAACATCATCCAAATCAAAGGCTGTCTGACTCCCAGGAAGCACCAGGGTCCGCTCAACTCCTGAGGGAGAAGACAATGGAAAGGCAGGCAGAGGTCGGTAAGAGACAAGGATGTATGATGATGGCAGCCAGTGATGGACAGGGATATAGGATAAAAAGTGTACAGGGGTTCAGCACCTGTAGCTCAGAGGCTAAGGTGCTAGCCACACACCAGGGGTGGTGGATTTGAACCCAGCCTGGTCTCCCAAACAACAATGACAACTACAACAACAATAACAAAAACAGCTGGGCTTTGTAGCAGGTGCCTGTAGTCCCTGCTACTTGGGAGGCTGAGGCAAGAGAATCACTTAAACCCAAGAGTTTGAGGTTACTGTGAGCTGTGATGCCATGGCAGTCTACCAAGGGTGACAGTGAGACTCTGTCTCAAAAAAAAAAAAAAAAAAAAAGCATATGAGAGGAGGCCAAGGCGGGTGGATTGCCTGAACTCAGAAGTTTGAGATCAGCCTGAGCAAGAGCAAGACCCCATCTCTAAAAACAGCTGAGTGTAGTAGTGGGCATCTGTAGTCCCAGCTACTTGGGGGGCTGAGGCAAGAGGATCACTTAAACTCAAAAGTTTGAGGTTGCTGTGAGCTACGATGCCACAGCACTCTAATGAGGGCAACAAAGTAAGTCTCAACAACAGCAACAAAAAAAGCATATGGAGAATGGGAGGTGGGGTGGGGGAGTCAGTTGGGAAGAATGAATGAGTATCAAGAACACAAGATAAAGGTGGCACCTGTGGCTCAGTGAGTAGGGCACCGGCCCCATATACTGAGAGTGGTGGGTTTGAACTTGGCCCTGGCCAAACTGCAACAAAAAAAAAATAGCTGGGCATTTGGTTGGTGCCTGTGGCTCAAAGGAGTAGGGCGCCAGCCCCATATGCTGGAAGTGGCAGGTTCAATCCCAGCCCCGGCCAAAAAAACTGCAAAAAAAAAAAAAAATAGCTGGGCATTATAGCGGGCACCTATAGTCCCAGCTACTTGGGAGGCTGAGGCAGGAGAATGGCCTAAGCCCAGGAGCTGGAGGTTGCTGTGAGCTGTGACGCCACAGCACTCTACCAAGGGCGACAAAAAAGAAAAAGAAAGAACACAAGATAAAAGGGGCCAATGATGGATGGGGACACTGGATATAGGGGTCAGTGATGATGTAGGACAGCAGGAGTCAGTGGACAGCAGTACAATGACATGGTCATTGAGACATTGATGTAGGAGGACAGAGGCGAGTGCTGGATAGGGACATGAGAGGTCAGTGTGGACAGTGGTTACAGCTAAGGTCACAGCCAGGACAGCAGGGTGACTGAGCTTGTGGTTGTGGAGAAAGCAAGCCATGGAAAGGAAAGTATGGCAGGGAATGGAGCTAGACTCAGGTGAGGAGATAGGCTGGGCCTAAGAATGGAACAAAGAGATTCTGTGACAGCTGTGGGTTCAGTGCCATCTTGGGAGGTAAATGGACAAGGAGACAAGGAGGAGGCTGTTGGGACCTAGGAGTGGAAGGAAGGGGGTCAAAGATGCACTCGGACCCTATGGGCTGGAACTGTAGTGTGTATGGGGTGCTGGCTGCATCCATCTCACCCTGGGTGCTGCGCACAGTGATGCGATACTCGGTGGCGCTGGGGACTGGGCTCCAGGACACTCGCACTCGCTGCCCAGGCAGCTCGGTCGCTTGTAGGTCCATCACAGGGCCCACGGGCAGCTCTGGCCCTGTTGGAGAGCACAGTTTGAGAAGCATCCTGGGGCCCCTAAACTGTCCTCACTTGTCCAGACCCACAGAGCCCTCACCAGTGGGGACCACTGTTGCAGGGGTGGCCACCTCATGGCCCTCCAGGAGAGTGTAGAGTGTGAGCCGATATTCAGTGCCTGGCTGCAGCCCATCCAACTGGTAGCGGGTCACAGCAGAGGGCAGCACCACCTTCTGTGGTGGCTCCAAGCCTGCAAGATAACAGAGTCAGGCCAACTGAGGCCAAGCCCCAAACCTTGCCTGCACTGACCACCCCTTACACCTGCACTGACCACTCTCACGCCTCCACTCCAACCGGTAACCATGGGCCTCCGGTACAAAGTTCCAGGAAAGGATGATGGATGTGGGGCTCAGGATGACTGGGCGCAGCGTCTGTTCAATGGAGGTGTCTTCCCAGAGCACATGGGCTATCAGTGGCCTCTGTGCCCTGCCCTGCCTGCCCACCCCAGCCTCAAGAAAGTGCCCAGCCTTCTCACCAGTGCGGGCAGTCAAGGAAGTGGCAGGCCCCACACTATGGCCAAACATGGTGCTCACAGTCACCTCATAGTCAGTGCCAGGATCTAGGTCACGCAGCAATACTGATGCCTGCCCGGGGCCCAGCTCCTGCTGCTTTGTGGCTCCACCTGCATGGGGGAGCACAGAACAGTCAGTGGGCCTTGCAGACTCGGGAATCTATAATCTTGTCTGTGCTGCAGAGACTCCCCTTAGCCCACTCCTCTCACTCACCACCGAGGACCCGCCACGTCACACGGTAACCAGTGGCCCCTGGCACACTCCGCCAGGCCACCAGGAGGCTGTGGGCTGTAGTGTTCTGGATGGTCAGCTCTGGCCCCTCCAGGGCAACTGGGGGAAGATCCCACCAGGAATTAGTGGAGTTGGGGGCTACTGGGGAGTTAAGTGAAGGGGCTCAGTGGTTGACAAAATTGCTCACTGGTCCGAGCTGTCCCGCTCACGGTCTCCCCAATGCTATTGGTGTAGAGGGCAACCACAGTCACTTGGTACTCAGTCAGTGGCCGGAGACCCTGCAGCCGCACACTGGTCTCACCAGCCGGGACATTCACCTGTCCAGGGTCAAAGGTCACCTTATCTTAGCCAGCCAAGTTCCCAGCCAGCCACCTATCACTTCTGACATCCTACCTCTTGCCGCTCACTGGAGAGTGGCTGTCCCAGCCCTGTCAGAGGAGTGTACTGAACCTTGTAGCCAGTCACAGGGCCACGGGCTGCTGTCCACTGTACTCTCAAGGATTGACTACCTGGCTCAGACAGCACTAAGTCCCGTGGGCCAGAAGTTGAGTCATCAGCTGGAAATGGGGGAACCAGGCAATCAGGCAGGAGGATCAGAGTCAGCACTTATGGTACAGGGTTGGGGTCAGGGATCAAGATAACATAGGATGGAATCAGCACTCCCAGGTTGGGGCTGGGGTTTGGGCCAGGGGTCCAAGTCAGGGTACACAATGTAGAAAGGAACTCACGAGGCAGGGTCACAGGCACACCACCAGCAGTCGTGCACACTCTCCGGGAAACAAGGGGCAATAGCGTTCTCAAGATGCCAAAGTCATTGATGAAGAAGAAGAAATCACTAGTGGGCTGTGAGGCAACTCTCTTCAGCTCCTCAGGGTCAGCATTCTTGATCCCTGAGGTGATGCCCAATCAGAACTCAGTTGCCCACTCACCCTGACTGGTCCTTACCCCAGCTGACCTATTACTTCCACTCCATACTCACCTACAGCAAACAGCTTGACATCCTGTGCCTTCAGCCTTTGGGCGGCTGTGTCCACCAGATCCTGGGACTTCCCATCTGTGATTAGGATGCAGACCTGGGGCAGAGGCAGGGGTCAAGTCAGGACTGCCTTAGACCCTTAATTTGGGATCACCTTGGGAGGCAAGGTAGGGCTAGGGATCACCTTGGGGACACCAGGTCGGGCCAGATTAGGTAGGAAGACATGGTCAGCCACATGGAGAATTGCAGCCCCTGTGCGAGTGTTGCCCCCCTTGTAGCTGAGCTCACGGATGGCACGAATCACATCACCCCCAGAGCCATGTGCATCCAGCCCAAACTCTGTCCTGTTGGGAGGAGGAAGTGGCAACAGGCTGGGGGTCAGTACCTCTTCTGACTCTGGCTTTCAGTCATGGTTGTGTGTATTAAGCCTTCTTTAGGGTCTCTTAGGTCTGTGATTTCTGTCCACTCACATCTGAAGCCCCCAAGCTAAACTCCCCAGGTCCTCCTTTGTGTGCCACCTGTGGCTGGGCCTGGACAGGCCTACAGGAGCCCTGGGGCTCATAGCCTAAGGGGACAGGATATCTGGTGAATTAAATACTTGCAGGAGGAAGGGCTCAGTTGTAAAAAGGTGGATGTCGGCCAGACAAGGAGTCATCCTGGTGATTGGAGAGGATGAAGGGGTTAGGATGCTAAAACATGGAGTGTTTAGCACTCTGGGGGCATCAGGGGCCCCTGGCCCCCTCTGAGGCTCCCCTTCTCCAGATCAGAAAACTCAACTTCCTTGTCTGTGGCAGGGTACAAGACTGAAGGTGTTTCTGGGTGTTGAGGGCTCTTCCTAGGGAATTCCTACCTCTGTCTCCAGGGGAGGTCCTAGGTAAGGGGTCCTCAAAACCTGTTTCTGGAAGAACCTGGCCTGGGGCTTCTGGGCTCTCTGACCTGTGGAAGGAGTCTGCAGTAACCAAGGTCTCCAGTAACCAAGGCCACTACTCACCGTGGGTCATCACTGTACTGCACTGCGGCAAAGCGCACACCCTGCGCACTGGCTGCAGCCGAGAAAGGCAGCACCAGCCCTTCCAGGAAGCTGCGGACTTCTCGGAAATTGCTGCGGCCAATGGAAGAGGAGCCATCGAGTAGGAAAACGATGTCAGCGGCGTAAAGGCGGGTGCAGGTCACTGGGACCAGGAGGAGAAATCATCATCTCCTCTGAAGTCCACCCGCCCCTCCCCATTCTGTGGTCCCCGGGCCTGCGGGGATGGATAGAGAGCAGGCCTCATCTGCTTATGCAAACCGCCCAAGTCCACAACGTGGGCCGTGGGCCTGGGAAGGAGCCGCTGGACCCCAAAGGAGACTCTCCCGGAGGCTTGGGGCGTAGAGCGGAGGGAGACCCGCTGGCACGGGTGTGTGTATGGGACTGAGGTCAGCCTCTAGGGGCCGGTGCGCAGTGGCATAAGGTAGGGGATCCAGCGCGCATTCAAGGAGCCAGAATTTGGGTCTGAACAGGACAGGAGGCGGCTTAAGGAACCCAGCGGGAATGCGGCAAGTTCGGGGACTTCGAGGAGAGTTTGGAGGAATCCGCGAGGGTCGTGGAGATAGAGGGGGTGTCGGGGATGAAGACCGAGTGGAGCGATGGGTAGCAGGGTGCAGTGACCCAGACCGGGTTTTTTCCTAGCCATGCCCACCTCTCTCCCTGTGCTGGGCCCGCACTCGGGGCGCCCCCGCCAGGATCCAGGCGCAGAGCACCACCATCAGGATCCGCAGCCACATCCTGGGTAGTAGAAACAGTCAGCTGGGACTCCCCCTGTCCCTTGGCCCCCATGGCTTTGAGGTGGTCCGAGCCCAGCGTCCCTCCACCCAGAGTTCGTGCCTTGCCTGCAAGTCCGCCAGCTCCTGCTGCCGCCGCTGCAGTCCCGCTGGCAAAGCAGAGAAAAGTCCCTGATCCCAGGGGGCGGAGCGTCGGGCGGGGACCCAGACGCCCGCCCTCACCCACATACCCGAGAGGTCGCCCCCCCACCCCTCCCCTGGAGAGATGATATGACGCACTTAAGTGTAAAGCACCCTATTCTCCACTTCAATGCCTTCTGGGAAACCCCCAGAAGTTTCTCTCAGACAGATGCTGAGGGAGCACCCCAACTCCATCTGGGGTCACAGGTCTTGGTTGCTGTAGGTCAGTCAGTTACAGAGTGACTAGTGAAGTGACTGTTGAAGGCTGAAGTAGGGACCCGTTTCTGCAAACCAAAGAGGCAGCAGCATTGTGGTAGGGGGAGGCTGCAGCTGGTGATGACTCACATCCAATCCTGGGGGTGCCTAGACAAGCCCTCAGGCCCTGACAGCCACTCCTGTGATTCAGCCATCCCTGTCTGGTGGGTCTCCTGTACCCTACCCCACTCCCCTTGATAAATGGAGCAACCCCCAGCAAATGAAGGGCTCTGGGTCCATCCTAGGGAAACCAAGACCCTATTGGGTTGGATCCAAATAATGCACCCCGCCTTGGGAGGGGTGTGCCAGGAGGAGGGGAGAACCTGTGTCATGCTCATAGATACATGTCCCACATCCCTTGCTAGGCCTTAAGCCAGTCCCAGACAGTTGCCTTCTAGCTGTGCCTGCAGGGAGGAGGGCTGTCCATGTGTGGAAGGGTGGACCACCCACAGTGACAGTTCATCCCTCAGAAACTCACCCCCTCCTGCTCATGCCCCACTGTCCATGACGCAGACCAGGTCCCCCCTACATGCCCTCATTTGGCCCACAGACATCTCCTCCTTCAATCTGGTCTTCCTGTAGACCCATTCCACCCATCTCCCCCATTGGGCCCAGAGGTCACCCTGGGTCCCTCCTTCCTTTCCTCACTGCTCTGATGGAACCTATAGCTCCCCCTTCATTACTGCCCCTGCCTCATTTCTCTCCCATTAACCCAGCTGACTTCCTATCCCTCTCCCTTGATGGGGGTCTATAACAATGAACAGTACCCCCCCAAACACACAACTCCCATGTCAGGGCCAGGCCAGTCCTGAGGAGGTCAATATTTGAATATGCATTTATCTTCTTTAGGTAGGTGACACCAAAGCAGAGAGATGCTCCCAAGAAAAGCAGGCCCTCATTTGTGCCCTACTGCCTTTTCTTTCCCCCTGCCAGTAATTCTAGGTAGCCCAGAAAGCAATATCTACACTCACCACTGCCACTGGGTCCCTTCCAATATGCCTAGACTTGCAGCCTTCCCCGGGATCCACTGGCTAAGTGGGGAGATATAGGGATAGCACCTTTAAATTTGCATCCTCTACCCCCCACCCCACACTTGCTTCGGCAGCCCATATACTAAAATTGGAATTATACAGACAAGATTACCATGGCCCCTGCATAAGAATGACAAGCAAATTCATGAAGCATTCTATAATTTAAAAAAATTAAACACATTTCCCTCCCCTAGACTCCTCCACCACCTGAAAGCATCCTAATATGGCCAGAGCTGGGGGCAGTAAGGAACATCCATGCTGTTTTCCCATTGCCCAGGAAGGCTAGAGCTGCCTCTATTGCCCCATCTCCAACTATCCTGGGACACAGTGCTGGGACCCCATAGGATCTAGACCCTTTTTCTAAGGTCAGGGTCTCCTCAGCCATGTTCCAGGAATCCCTACCCCTGCAAAGAATGCTCCAGGTGAGGGCAACAGAAAACCAAGCATGCTCTCATCACAGAGGCAGCCTCTGCCCCCTAAGTCTGTCACCTCCTTCTGCACAGGGCAGAGTGCGCACAGGCAGGTCCAGCCTTTAGGGAAATCAAAAGGCTCAGGTGAGAGGTAGCATGTTCTGGCCAACCTCATCAGATCTGAGATGCCCCAAAAGAAAGGAAGGGCGGGCTCAACACTGGTAGCTCAGAGGCTAGGATGCCAGCCACATACACCAGAGCTGGCGGGTGTGAACCCAGCCTGGGCCTGCCAAACAATGACAATTACAACAAAAAAATAGCCTGGTGTTGTGGTGGGCACCTGTAGTCCCAGCTACTTGGGAGGCTGAAGCAAGAGTCACTTAAGCCCAAGAGTTTGAGGTTGCTGTGAGCTGTGACGCCACGCACTCTACTGAGGGCAACATAATGAGACGCTGTCTCAAAAAAAAAAAAAATGGGGGGCCCAAAAAAAGAAAGGAAGAACTGCTGTGAGGGGGGGTCACTAAAAGGGTGCTGAGAGAAGCTGCTGGGAAGGGAGAAGCAAGGTTGGGAAGGATGCATGTCTAGACCTCCCACAGGTTCACAACCAGGGGTGTGTCCCTAAGGCCCCTAGGTCCAGCCTCCTGGCAGGCACACAGCCTAGGGCACAGCCCAAAGGCAGTGCCTACCTGCAACTCTATCAGTGGGGCCCCCAGAGGTTGTCCTTTTCCCTCCTACACTTCACTGAACATTTCTTTCCTCAGTTTCAGTCACCTCTGCCAGATGATACCATCTTTATCTTAAACCAGGGCCTGTTTTTGAGGTTCTAGCCATATATATCCCATTGTGTCCTGGATACCTCCAAGTCTTCACCAGAACCATGACAAAATCATCTTCCTCCAGCTCACTCCTCCCCTGGGGTCTCCCAGCCCTACTGGGAACACTGTCCTCTTATGCCCCTACAGCCTACTCTAGCTCTTCCTATGGCCATGACACCTGCTCTGCCACAGCACAGCTCTGCAGGACTGCCACAGCAATGCAGGTGGAGAGTTCCAGTGCCAAATCTCAGCTCTGACCAAGTCACTTATCTTTACAGTAACCTCCAATGTACCTTCTCAACAAGTACCCCATCAAAGAGCAAATTCCTTTGGCCTGGTGCACAAAGTAGGTCAAGACCAGATCACTGTCAGCAACACGAGCTCTCCTGTATCCAGCACCACCTGTAGCCTTTCAGGGTCAGGCATGGGCTTAGAAGAGAAATCAAGCCCCATCCTCCAGGAACTCCCAACTTAGGGCACCAAACTTGGCACTTGTCTCCCTTGCCTGGGTGCTGCATCTCTAGGAGCAACTAAGGGTTGAGCCTGTCAGGGTTCCACACTGTCTAGCAGCTTCTCCCTAGCCAGTGACACGGTAAGAGGATCTATCAAGTGCCCTATTCCGGGCTATAGAAGTGTCTTGACAAATGTCTCCTCATAGACAATTCGTGGCAGAAAATGGTGAAAAGCATTGGGGCAGAGTAAAAGTGATACAAGGGTTGTTTCAGCTGCTTCTAGGAAAGGATGTTAGGGGACTTCTGAGTAGTCCTCTACTACATGAACCTTGTCCTAGGACTCTATTCACAGCTGCCAAACTCAAAGTAGGACTGGGCTCCCAGGGAACCTGAAGAACTAGAAGGCACAGGAAGAGGGGCCCCTCTGCCTTATGGATTGAACAGGGCCCAAAGGGATTTAACACAGGGACTACACAGCTGAGAGCTCCATCAAGTCTTGGCTGTCTCAGAAAGATGGGGAGGGGATCTCTGAGCCAGCAGCTCAGGACTTGCCTGGGACAGACCTAGTCAAGGGAGGGGGCTTGGGCCCCACTGAGCTCAGGGCTATTCATGGAGCCTGAGTCAGCATAGGCAAAGGATTCTTGCCTGTCCAGGCAGCAGTTAAACCAAATGGGAACTCTATGCCCCAGGCTATCCTCCTCCAGAATCTACAGTAAACAGATGAAAGAGCCATCCTCCGGACAGCCTTTGGCCTCCCCTGCTCCATCCCAGTAGACCAGGGACCTCCAGAGGACAACCACACAGGGTCCACACTGAGGTGTTTCCCACCTGAACCCCCAACGTTTCCAGGCTGGAACCTACAGGGGCAAAGGTTGAGTTTGCAGTTCCTATGCACACCCATGCCCCACTCTTGGGACAGGCTAGCCAAGGAATGTCCCTCTATGTGGCTAACTGGAAACATCTGGGCTCAGTTCCCTACAGGCATCAAAGGCTTCCGGCCTCTGCTGCAGCCCCCACACTTGCCCCTGGCTGAGAACACATCAGCCTGTGGGAAGACTGAAAGATCCAGGGGATTCTGAACTCGAAGGAAGTCCTTGCTCCCCCATCTACTGCCCAGTGGATTTCACGTCAATGCCAAAAGACAGACAATGCCAATTCTCAACAGAGGACTTTATTGGTGGTAACCTGCAGCACAAGTTTAAGGAGCCAGAGTGGTATATTTGTGGTGCGGGAACCATGAGCCCCAGCCACGCCTTCTTGCCTGCACAGGCGTCCTGCCTAGAAGCGCAGCCAGAACATGCCGCTACGGATCCGGTTGTAGTCTGGGAGCTGCTCGATGGGGCCTGTGGGGATAGGTGGGGCGTCAGGGTGGGGTATCTGGCCTATACAGGGACACCTGGCACTGTGCCGCACCCAGCTCAGAGCTGCTGCCCAGAGCAGCACAAGACAGGCCTTGAGTAGAAAGAAGGAAAAGAACATTCCCCCAGGGGTGCTGAGCCTGTCTCTTCATGCTCAGGCCCTTGGAGTCCCACCCCACATGCAGAGGAACCCGTTACCTGCTGGGTGTGGGGTACTGATGGAGGCACCTTGGCAAGGACTCAGGGAGCTGCTGGGACAAGTTTTGTGAGCAAGAACGCCCTGGCAGGGCAGCCAGGTTTCTGGGGGAGAGCTTCTTATGGGCCTTAACTTGCTCTCAGTGTAGGCTGAGGTGTGGGGGAACAGAGGCACAAGGGGAAACCAAGAGAATGGCCTGAGGAAAGGGACAAGGAGCAGACTTTGTAGGCCACTCACCAAATCCAGCCACTGCTGGACACTGGTCATAGAAGTATTTGGAACAGACTTCACGCACCACACTGGCATCTACCTCCTGCAGAGGGAAGCAGAGGGCATGCGGGCTGACGGGTACCTGGGCACCACCTTGGCCGGTCAACATTTTCCAGCTGACCAAGATCTCCCATGTGTAACCATGGAGCCATCCCTTCAACCTAAAGGGGAAAAGTAGGCCAGGTGCAGTAGCTCACTCCTGTAACCCTAACATGCTGGGAGGCCGAGGGGGGTGGATAGCTTGAGCTCAGAAGTTCAAGACCAGCCTGAGCAAGAGTGAGATTCCATCTTTAAAAATAGCTAGGGCGTTATGCTGGGCACCGGGAGTCCCAGCTACTAGGGAGGCTGAGGTAAGAGAATCATTTGAGCCCCAGAGTTTGAGATTGCTGTGAGCTATGATGCTATAGCACTTTACCCAGGGCAAAAAGTGCGACACTGTCTCAAAAAAGGAAGGGGGAAGCAGTAGGGTTCTCCCTCCCTGTTGTAGACTCCCACTGGCCCCACCCTTCGCCACAGCCATCAGTGGCTCTGCCCTGCCCTCAGGGGTGATGGCTGCACCAGAGATTCCTATAGCAGCAGTCTCTCCTTTGTGAGGCCCCAATTCTCCACTCCCCAGGGATCTACCAGTCCAAGATCCCAGACCCTTTCCATAGGGGCCCATCTTACTGCAATCCGGCTTTCCCACTCGGCCAGGGGGATACGGCGTCCATAGGTCAGGAGGCTCCTTCCAATGTCCTCACACACAGGAGTAGTGCCTTTGAGGGTAGGGGAAACATTAGAGGTCCAATGCTGGACCCACAAGTACCCAAACAACCTCCAGTCTCAGGATGAAAAGGACCTCTCTGACTTGGCTCAGACCCCAGATCACAGCCCTCTCTTTTACAACCACCTGTTCCTATAGGGAGGGGCTACTGATGTGGTCCATCCCCACCTGCATCTCCAAGTGTGAGTTGGTGGGGTACGTATGACATGATCTTCAGTGTTTTCCCTTCCAATCCTGCTTAGAATTGGTGGTTACACTAAGGCTGTCACTGTTGTCACTGCCAGGATACACTCTACCCATCCCCGCAGTGCTGCAAGACTCACCATCCAGATGAGATATCAGGGCATTTCTGAGGATGTTTTTGCCCCGCACCACCTCACTCTCTGTGGCACTGGTGCACAGGCGCATCCTAAAGCAAAGCGGGGGTGTGATGGTGTTCATTCTGAGACACTGTTGTTTCTTAGCCTCCCACTATCCTGGTCAAAGCCCCCATCCCACCCAGCAGTACCAGGCTAGCACTCACCACTGGCCTTGCAGGAAGAACATCATGTCATCAATATTCATTCGGTCACAGACAAAGTGTGCACCCAGCAACCCAGTCTCCGTATAGCAGATGTTGAAGGTCTGGAAACTCTGGCACAGCTTCCTGGCAGCAGCAACTGAAGCCAGTGGGCTGGACATGTGCTGCCAGAGGCAAAGATGGTCAGCACCCATCTTCCTGTCTGTGGCCCACATTCTCATCCCACAGCATAGGAGCACACAGCCCCAGCAAACTCTTCCCCAATGCAAGGTCCCACACTCATTCTTGGCACTCACCACGCCACCGCCATAAGTGCAGTCATAGTGGCCGATGATGGCATTGGCCACTTGGAGGGCCACATTGTCTGGGTTGGCCCAGCCAGGTCCTTCTACCGCAATGGCCACATGGGCCAATGGGAGGGCGTCGTCACGGTGACGGATCTGAAACAGTTATAACAGGCTGAGTAACAGCCAGACTGCCTGGAGAACAGAAAGGGTGGCAGGTGTAGGTGGAGTGTGCACATGCATGTGAACATATGTGCTCAGGAGGCAGCAGCCACAGGTCCCCTTAGCAACTCCTGAGGCATCTCTGGAGTAACCAGGATGACCATGCCCACAAGGGTCCTCCAATAGGCCCCCGACTGAGAGCACCACCCCAGCCTGCCCAGCAGACAATGCACCTCGCTGCCAGTGAAGCGGCACGGAATAAGAGCAGGCACGGCATCCTCTGCGTACGTCACAGAGACATTGCTCAGGTGCTTCTGGGCAAGGTCTAACAGTTGCTGATGCTCTACCCCTGCCAAGACAAGACAGTGGTGTTACTGGTCAGCCGGGGTCCAAAGCGCAAGGTAGAGGGAAACACAGACAGGTAGAGAACCTCCATGACCTCTTGTAGCAGGAGACTCCAGAGGGAAGACAGAACATCAGAGTGAGGAAGAGGATCCTCCACAGACAAACCCTGTCTCACGGGCAGGGCAGGCACCACGGGTCTGAATAGTTCCCATGACCTCAGGCACAGGAGACAGGAAGCATTCTAAGCTTAAAAATGGGTTGCCATGTGATACAAGTGTTAATTCTCATCCTAGAACCAGCCTCTCACCTACATCAGATATAAGACTGGTGCTCCCTGGGCCCAGAGCCTGCCTTGTCCCTCTAGCCCTACCTGAAGTAGATCTGGCTGCTGGCCCTACAGGGGTGGCAAGTCAGAGGGAACAAAGAGGTACTACTGCAGACCTATGATTAGCTCTGGGGTCCCTTGAAAGCTGGGGGCATTTACAAGTTACAAACTCATGCCCTCAGGACCCTTTGCTGGACTTTGCCTTACCTCCATAAGAGGAGCCCTCTGGCACTGTGACTGGTGAGCACTGTGGCAGCAGCCAGCCTCCTCAGAGCAACAGCCTATCAGTTGCCTTGGCCTTTTATTCTTTCCTCCTATGAGCTCCAGCTTTATCAAGACTTGACAAAACCTGAGGTGTCTGTAGTTCACGCTGCTCTAGCGCCCCAAGTTCCCTGGTTCCAAAGCCCCAGCCATGCTCTTCCCATCAGTCTTTCTTACCCACTCAACTGCTATGGCCATGAGCTAGGAAGAATCCTTGGCTCCACTCTCTAACCCATGTCCAGACCCCCACTGGGTTTCCATCCACTTTCTCTTCCTCCTGTTCTCTCTCCCTAGAGACTTGCCATAGCCCCTCCCTAGCCATCCTACCTCCACTCAGGTGCCACACAGTAGCAGAGAAAAACTTAAAACATACATCAGGCCAAGAGACTGGTCTTCCCCTCTGCTCAGGCTCCCCACACGCCACCTAAATAACACCACCCTTTAAGCCTCTGTTCAAATGATAGGTACTTTAAAAAGGCCACTTCACCCTACAACTCTGAGTTCCCCATTAAAATCTCTATCATTCTGGGGCTGGTGCAGTGACTCATGCCTGTAATCCTAGCACTCTGGGAAACCGAGCCAGGTAGACTGCCCAGCTCAGGAGTTAAAGACCAGCCTGAGCAACAGCAAGACCTCATCTCTCCTAAAATTAGGAAAACTGGCCAGGCCTTGTGGCAGGCACCTGTAGTCCTCAGGAGGCTGAGGCAAGACGATCACTTGAGTCTAAGAATTTGAGCTTATTGTGAGCTATAATGCCACCGCTCTCTACCCAGGGTGATAGAGTAAGACTCTTATCTCAAAAACAAACACACAAAAAAAACTAACATTCTGTGCCTTCCTTTCAAGGCAATTCCTGGTCTTCCTAGTCCATCAAGTGTGTATCATCACATATCCAATGTCTAGTTCGACCAATGGCAAGGCCACAAGGAACAAGCCCAGGGACTCATATCCTCCCTTTTAGCCCACTAATTATCCTAGGACCAGATGGGGTTAGGAAAAGAGGAAAAGCAGCCCTAGATGACCAGTCCCTAGGCAGTGGTCAAGGTAGTGGCAACAGGGTAGAATCCTATCCTACCTCAGAGAGCATGGGTAGATGGTCACTCTCATCAAGGACAGGGTGGGAACAAAGTCTCCTTGGGTGGAAGATTCCCTATGGCCTGAACTAGGAAATCTGGGCTCTGATAACTAAGGTCAGTGCCCACACACCCAGGGCTGCCATTGATCCATCACTCACCTCCAGCTGCTGCCAGCACTATTCGAGGTGCCTTGTAATGCCTGCTGAGGTACTCAGTCAAGTCTGCACGAGACAGTTTCCTACAAGACATTTGGCCAATGGGTCAATGCCTCTCCCAAACTAGAGTGAGTTGGGTTGCACAAATGGGGCTGAGAAGGTAGAAACGAGGAGAGGCATGGCATTTCTAAAGAGTTGGCCCTAACACAACCTTTCCCCCTTCTCTGCTATCCACCCCTCCAGAGCCCAGATGGTCTCCCTCATCTGGCCCTGCCTCTGCCTCTTGGACAGGCTCATGGTCCTAAGGAGAGTGCAAGCTGACATAGTAGGACTCTCAAGAGGCAACATCAGAGCTCTCACAGATTATCCCCAACCAGGGGAGAAGACACATGGATGGGATACCCAGATGCTCCTTCCTTTGGACACACATGGAAACATACCTTAAAATAAAACCCAAAATTCAAGTGAAGGCCACAAAATCATTTAAAAAGACTCACAGGAACCACACGGCAATACGAAACTCATCTCCAATTGTATACCGTATATACTCGAGTATAAGCTGAGTTTTTTTGGCACAAAATCTGTGCCGAGTTCGGGTTTTTCGGCACAAAATTTGTGCTGAAAAAACTCAGCTTATACTCCAGTATATAGGTAATTTTTTTTTTTTTTTAAAGACAGTTTCATTTTGTCGCCCTCGGTAGAGTACAGTGGTGTCATAGCTCACAGCAACCTCAAACTCTTGGGCTCAAGTGATTCTCTTGCCTTAGCCTCCTGAGTAGCTGGGATTACAGGGGCCCACCACAATGCCTGGCTTTTTTTTTTTTTTTTTTTTTTTAGAGAAGGGTCCCGCTCTTGCTCAGGCTGGTCTCAAACCCATGAACTCAACAATCCCCCTGCTGCGGCCTCCCAGCGTGCTAGGATTACAGACATGAGCCACTGCACCCAGCCCCAATTGCGTGAATTTAAAAAAAACAAAAAACAAAAAAACAATATTGGCACCCTGCCAACTAAAAATGTGATCTGGAAGGGGTCTGGCCAGGCCAGAATGAGGGCACACATTCCACCACAAGCCCAGGCAACTCACCTGACATTTTCGCTGGGCCCCTCCACAGCCTGGGCTAGCGGTGTGCCCTGGAAAGCTGTGGCATGTAGGTAGTCAAAGACCACGTCCCGCATGGATGCATCATTCTCCTGCATCTCCCTCAGGATCACGTCACGTTCCTTCTCAATCTGTGAGTCTTCCAGGCTGCAATTCTGTACAATGTCAGCCAGGAGTTCCACAACTAGATGCAAGGATGACATGTTTAGGTGCCAGATGGACCACTAGAGACCAATCACAACATGAAATTCCCAGGTCTGAATCTCCTGCTGTCCTCTCTTGCTTGCCCCATACCCTATGGGTACTCCAATTCTGTAGCTAGGCCAGGGAATCCCACGATCCGGTCCTCTGCTCCCCTGGAGTTCTACCCTTCTGCCCTTGCTCCCTTCTCCAGGTGTTACCTTTTGGTAGATCCTTGGACAATGCCTTGATGTAGTAGGCAGTGTGCTCCCGGGTGCTATAAGCATTAAGATGGGCCCCTATGCTTTCTACCTCCTTCTCCAAGACATTCCCAGGCCGATTCTTTGTTCCCTGGAACCAGGCATCAACAAACCAATCAGTAAGCCCAGGAACCCTATCCTCACATGATAAAGACCCTGCAGGGGCTGGGCACAATGGCTCATGCCTATAATCCTAGCATTATGGGAGGCTGAGACGGGTTGGACTGCTTGCACTCAGGAGTTCAAGACCAGCCCAAGCAATAACAAGATCCCATCTCAAGGCGGCACCTATAGCTAAGTGGGTAGGGCACCGGCCAGATACACCCAGGCTGGTAGGTTTGAATCCAACCCAGGGCAGCTAAACAACAACTGCAACAACAAAAGAAATAGTCAGGCATTGTGGCGGGTGCCTGTATTTCCAGCTACTTGGGAGGCTGAGGCAAGAGAATCTCTTAAGCCTAAGAGTTTGAGGATGCTGTGAGCTTTGATGCCACAGTACTCTACTGAGGACAACATAGTGAGACTCTGAAAAAAAAAAAAAAAAAAAGAAAAATGGCTAGGCGCCTGTGGCTCAAGCAGCTAAGGTGTCAGCCATATACACTTGAGCTGGTGGGTTCAAATCCAGCCCGGGTCGCCAAACAATAATGACGGCTGCAACCAAAAAATAGTTGGGAGTTGTGGTGGGTGCCTATAGTCCCAGCTACTTGGGAGGCAGAGGCAAGAGAATCACTTGAGCCCATGAGTTGGGAGGTTGCTGTGAGCTGCGATGCCACAGCACTTTACCCAGGGTGACAGCTTAAGGCTGTCTCAAAAAAAAAAAAAAAGAAAAAAAGAAAAGAAAAAAGAAAAGACCCTGTCTCTACTAAAAACAGAAAACTAGCTGGGCATGGTGGCACAGGCCTATAGTCCCAGCTAATTGGGAAACTGAGGTAAGAGGACCTCTTGAGCCCAAGAGTTTGAGGTTGCTGTGAGCTATGATGCTACAGCACTCAACCCCAGGGCAACTGAGTGAGACTCTGTCTCAACAACAACAAAAACTATGCGTCTCCATTTTATAACCAAGGGTTGCTCAGGTATTCCACCAGAGCAGGACATTTCACAAGCAAGCATGCCTGTCTGTCTGCAGATTTCTTTTTTTTTTTTTTTAGAGACAGAGTCTCACTATGTCACCTTGGGTAGAGTGCTGTAGCATCACAGCTCACAGCAACCTCAAACTCTTGGGCTTAACCAATTCTTTTGCCTCAGCCTCCGGAGTAGCTGGGACAACAGGCGCCCACCACAACACCTGGCTATTGTAGTTGTTGTTTGGCAGGCTGGGCTGTGTTCGAACCCACTAGCTCTGGTGTACGGAGCTGGTACCCTAGCTGCAAGCCTGCAGATTTGTTTCGATATACACACATATCTGTAAGTCTCCATGTATGCATGCACACAACATAGGACTAGCCTCTCTGGTGAAAAGTAGGGGTCCTGTGGCTTTCCACTGGGTTTTATTGGCTCTGAGGGCCTTACGCAGGGGCTCACGGGAAAAGTATTCACTCAGGACAGGTTAAGCTCACGTAGTACCTTTCATAAAAATCAACAAGAAATCACCCCCCAACTCAGGCCCAAAATTAGGAGGCTAATTTTTCTCATCTCCATCCTCAAAAGGAACAATAGGTAGCTCTAAGCCCAAGAGAAACACAGACTTCAAGAGCCTCACCTTGAAAGCCAGATGCTCCACAAAGTAGCCAGCCCCATTGTTCTTCTCAGTTTCATAACGGCTGCCAACATCAATCCACAAGCCTACCTGGCCAAGAAGCCAACAACAAAGTTAACAAACCACCTCAGCCCCATTCATACCTCATCCTGAGTAACACAGCACAAGCCCTAGGCATGGGCTCATGGGTCCTAGGGTGGGGGGGGGCAGAGGAGGGAAGCTGCCCTAGCAGGACCAGCTGTTTGCAGGTACAACTATGCATGAGGTATAGGGGGCCAGCCAAATGATTGCCATGTTACAATGTATCACTTCTTCTCGCCTATTTCCTGACTGGTAACCAAAAATACCCAGGGAATGCGATACCCATAGCTCAGTGGGTAGGGTGCAGGCCACATACAACGAGGTTGGTGGGTTTGCACTGGCCTGGGCCAGTTAAAACAATGACAACTACAACATAAAAAAAAAAAAAAATAGCTGGGTGTTGTGGTGGGCACCTGTACTTGGGAGGCTGAAGCAAGAGACTTGCTTAAGCTCAAGAGTTGGAGGTTGCTATGAGCTGCGATGCCATAGCACTCTACTGAGGGCAACAAAGTGAGACTCTGTCTCAAAAAAAAAAAACAACTCTGGGACACTATGTACCAAGTGAAATTCATATCATTTGCTAACAACAGTAACTTACTTTCTCCTTCTTAAAAATCATCCCATCAGGCCAGGCGCAATGGCTTACACCTATAATCCTAGCACTGGCAGGTGGATTGCCTGAGCTCACAGGTTCAACACCAGCCTGAGCCAGAGCGAGACCACGTCTCTAAAAACAGCTGGGCGTTATGTCAGGCACGTGTAGTCCCAGCTACTTGGGAAGCTGAGGCAAGAGGATCACTTAAGCCCAAGAGTTTAAGGGTGCTGTGAGCTGTGACGCCACGGCAACAAGATGAAACTCTGTCCCCCACCCCCACCCCCCAAAAAATTATGCCCTGTCTTAATTCTGGTGGTGAGTTTTACCCTTTCACCATTAAGGAAGGAGAATACTGATGTATAATTTAAATAAGTATTTTGGCCAGGCCAAGTGGCTCATATTTGTAATCCTAGCACTCTGGGAGATTGAGGCAGAAAGTACTTAAGGTCAGGAGTTGAGATCAGCCTGAACAAGAGCAAGACTCCATCTCTAAAAAAAAAAAAAACCAGAAAAATTAGCTGGCCATGGTAACATGTACCTATAGTCCCAGCTATTTGGGAGACTAAGGCAGGACAACTGCTTGAGCCCAAGAGTTTGAGGTTGCTGTAAGTTATAATGATGACATTGCATTTAGTCAGGGTACCAGGGCAAGACTGTCTCAAACATAAAAAAGGAAGTATCTTTCTATTAACACTTGAAGTTTTTATTTTTATTTATTTACCTTATTTACAAAATTGCTGTTAAAGATAGGGTCTCAATCTGTCTTCCAGGATGGAAGTACCACAATCACAGCTCACTGTAGCCACGAACTCCTGAGCTCAAATGATCCTGCCACCTCAGCCTCCTGAGTAGGACTGCAGGAACACAATACCACACCCAGCTAATTTTTTTTTTTTTTTAGGTAAGAGTCTCACTTTATTGCCCTCAGTAGAGTGCCATGGAGTCTCAGCTCACAGCAACCTCCAACTCCTGGGCTTTAGCGATTCTCTTGCCTCAGCCTCTCGAGTAGCTGGGACTATTTTTTGTTGCAGTTTGGCCAGGGTTGGATTTGAACCTGCCACCCTTGGTATATGGGGCCAGCGCCCTACCCACTGAACCACAGGCACCACCCAAACCCAGCTAATTTTAAAAATTTTTTGTAGAGGCTGGTTTTGAACACCTGGTGTCAAGCTATTCTCCTACCTCAGCCTCCCAAAGAGCTAGGGTTACAGGTATAAGCCACTGTGCACCACCTTTTAAGTTTTTTTGAGACACAGTCTCACTATGTCACCCTTGGTAGAGTACCGTGACATCACAGATCACAGCAACCTCAAACTCTTGGGCTTAAGCGATTCTCTTGCCTCAGCCTCTCAAGTAGCTGTAACTACAGGTGCCCACCACAACGCCCAGCTATTTTTTTCTTATAGTTGTTATCGTTGTTTAGCAGGCCCGGGCCGGGTTCAAACCTGACAGCCCCAGTATATGCGGCCGGCGACTCTAGCCATTGAGCTGAACCACCTTTTAAGTTTCTTTTTTCTTTTTTTTTTGCAGTTTTTGGCTGGGGCCAGGTTTGAACCTGCCACCTCCAGTATATGGGGCCGGAGCTCTACTCCTTGAGCCACAGGCACCGCCTACCTTTTAAGTTTTTAATCAGACGTAGATACCAAACACTGCCACTGTCTCCTTGGCACCCAATGAGAGACTCTTAATTTACTTAAAAGCCTTCAGGTGGCTATGAAATACCTACTCACTTTACATGGTCACAATGGTCTAGTCTTTTAATTTACTATTCGTTCACAGCTGATCTATCTAAGCTTCCCAGATCTACTTTGTAGGAGATAACTGATGTATATGTTGTATGTCACACAATCTTGGATGGACATGTATTTCACATCTAAGATCCTGACAAATAAGACGGATTTCAAAATCTTTAGTGTAACTTGATTAAAACTGGCAGGATTATGCCAGGTGCAGTGCATGACTGCAATCCTAGCACTTTGGGAGGCTGAGGCAGATGGATTGCTTGAGCTCAGGAGTTCAAGACCAGTCTGAATGGCTCGGCACCCATAGCTCAGAGGTTACAGTGCCAGCCACGTACACTGGGGCTTGTGGATTCGAACCTGGTCAGGGCCTGCTAAACAACAATCACAACAACAAATAGTTGGGCATTGTGGTGGGCGCTACTTAGGAGGCTGAGGCAACAGAATCGCTTAAGCCCAAGAGTTTGAGATTGCTGTGAACTGTGACGCCACTGCACTCTACCCAGGGTGACAGCTTGAGACTCCATCTCAAAAATAAAATAAAAACTAGCCATACCTGGTGGCAGAGCCTGTAGTCCCAGCTACTTGAGAAGCTGAGGCAGGAGGCGCACTTGAGCCCAAAAGTTTGAGGTTGTTGGACACTCCACCCAGGTTGACAGAGAGTGAGACTTTGTCTCAAAAAATCTCCAGCCTGGAGATTATGTCCTTGAGCTTTGCAGCGAATAGATCTGGACTCCTGCAAGTCACCTAACGTCTCTGAATCCCATTTTCTCCCTTATAAGATAAGGAAGTGATCACTCTTTTCATACAGAATCTTTAACAAAAAGCTAGAATACAATTTGATGCCCTGCTTGGCATCAAAGGGTGAGTGGGCCTTGGGGCCCAATCAAGGGGTGAGGGAGCCTGAGCCTGAACCACACAGACTTCAGGACTCACATCCAAGGTCACTCTTCAACCTGGAAAATGATGGCAGACCCGATCTGGAGGTCCCCTCTCCAACGGCGCCCTCCACTCACCGTGCAGGTAGGATGGGATGACTGTTCCGAGGCCACACGCAGCCCGTTGTCTAGAACGCTAACCTGAGTTTCCGGTACGTACTGGAGAGCCTGGGCGAAGGTTGCGGTACTCCGCAAAGCAGGAGCTCTCAGCAGGACTGGCTGTGTAAAGGGACGTCACGAGGGAATACTGAGTAAGAGATTGGCTCCGCAGCTCCCAGGCCCACAGTGGGACCCCTGTGCTCAGGCCACTGGCTAGACACTCATTCCCGCCCTCAGCCGTGACCTTCCTATGGCTCTGACACCGCGTCCTTCCCTCCCCCCCTTCGACCTGGCACCGTTAACAGCCCGCACCCCGTCTGTGTCCCGAAGCCCTGCACCCGGAAGCCCCACTCTCCCGCTGCCACCTCACCGAACGGCGAGTGCGTAGGAGCACTTGAGCCCCGGCGCTAGCAACCCGGCTGACCACGGACGCCGCCATTTTCTAATTCCTGTCGGGGCTAAGCCGCGCTGCGCACGCGTAAAGCGGCCAGCTGCCGCGATGGCGCCCGAGGCGCAGACGCAGGAGCGGGGGCAGGACCGCAGACTTGGCGCTCGGCCGCCTCCTAGTGGAAGCAGATTCACCGCACTGGTGGTGGTTTTGGTCTAAGCTTGGATGGGTTGGCCTGATATGCAGCAGCCTGTACGGTCACGGACGCTGCCCGGTCCATCTCCTTCCACCCGTAGAAGGTAGAGTGCGCGATGTTCTTCATCAATTGCAGTGGCCCTGGATACATTGCTAGAGCAGAAGCCTGGCGATCCCAAAGCGCAGCCACGGCAGGTCTACGGGTCCAAGCCTAGGGGCTTAAAGCATCCATGTGGAATCCTGGTACCAGGAGGCCGCGGACAAAGTTTCTTTCCTTCTTCCCTTCCTCTTCCCTTCCCTCTCCTCCCCTCCCATCCCCTCTCCTCTCCCTTCTCCTCCCCTTTTCTTTCCTTCTTTCTTTTTTTTTTTTTTTTATAAGAGTCCCAGTCGCCTCGGTAGAGTACTGTAGCGTCATAGCTCACAGCAACATCAAACTCTTGGGCTCAAGCGATCCTCCTGCCTCAGCCTCCTGAGTAGCTGGGACTACAGGCAATCGCCACAATGCCCAGCTATTTTTATTTTTTATTTTATTTATATTTTTATCTTTTTTTTTTTTTTTTTTTTTTTTTTGAGATAGAGTCTCACTGTGTCGCCCTGGGTAGAGTGCTGTGGCGTCACAGCTCACCGCAACCTCAAACTCTTGGGCTTAAGCAATTCTCTTGCCTCAGCCTCCCAAGCAGATGGGACTACAGGCGCCTGCCACAATGCCCGGCTATTTTTTTGTTGCAGTTGTCATTGTTTTAGCTGGCCTGGGCTGGGTTCGAACCTGCCCCAGCCTCGGTGCATGTGGCCAGCTATTTTTAGACACAAAGTCTCACTCTTGCTCAGGCTGGTGTGGAACTCCTGAGCTCAGGCAATCTACTACTTGGCCTCCTACAAGGCTAGGATTACAGGCGTGAGCCACTGTGCCAGGCCTCAGTTTTCTTTTTAAGACAATGAAGTAGATTCAGATAGTTGTCCAGGAAGGAGTTTAACAATACTGTATACTGCCAAGAAAGAAAGTAGATTTTTTTTTTTTTTTTTAGTTTTTGGCCACCTCTGGCATACGGGGCCAGCACTCTACCCCTTTGAGCCACAGGCACCAACCAGTTTTTTGTTTTTCAAGACAGTCTAGCTCTGTTGCCCCAGACCAGAGTGCCATGACTCACAGCAACCCCAAACTCCTGGGCTCAAGCGATCCTCCTCCCTCAGCTTCCCCAGTAACTGGAACAACAGGCACCTACTGTAAGGCTCTGCTAGTTTTTCTTTTTTTGGTAGAGACATGATCTAATTGGCTGGTCTCAAACTCCTGAGCTCATGTGATCCCCTGCCCCAGCCTCTCACGGTGCTAGGATTACAGGAAGAGCCACCAGTCAACCTAGAAATTATTTTGTGAAATAGGAGTCTTTGTTTGAAAAATAAAACAAAGAAAACCAAAACAAAACAAAGTAGTGTGCCTTTCCTAGTAGACTGCAGAAAAAATCTGGCAGAATACAATCTAAACTTTCAGCTAGGTGACTTATGGAAAATGGATTTTCTGGAAGGGAAAGAAGGCTATCATTTCTTACACTTCTATATTATTTTAATACGGATTATTTTGAGACAGCATCTCACTTTGTTGCCCTTGGTAGAGTGCCCTGGCATTACAGCTCACAGCAACCTCTAACTCTAGGGCTCTAGCAATTCTCTTGCCTCAGCCTCCTGAACAGCTGGGACTTCAGGCACCTGCCACAATGCCCAGCTATTTTTATTTTTATTTTTATTTTTTTTTTTTTTTTTTTTTATTGTGGAGAAGGGGCAGGGAAAGAAGGCGGGGGAAGAGGTGAGTGACAGGGTCGGGCCAGTGGCATGGTACCACATTGGCTGTATCTAGGTAGAGGCAGTTTCAGGCCGGGCCTTG
>CAUYPK010034632.1:0-10860 GCA_963574355.1 Loris lydekkerianus | reverse complement strand
AGAATAGAGAACCAAGAGATGAATCCAGCTACTTACCATTATTTAATCTTTGACAAACCAATTAAAAACATTCAGTGGGGAAAAGATTCCCTATTTAACAAATGGTGCTGGGTGAACTGGCTGGCAACCTGTAGAAGACTGAAACTGGACCCACTCTTTTCACCATTAACTAAGATAGACTCTCACTGGAATAAATATTTAAACTTAAGACATGAAACTATAAAAATACTAGAAGAGAGTGCAGGGAAAACCCTTGAAGAAATCGGTCTGGGTGAGTATTTTATGAGAGGGACCCCCCAGGCAATTAAAGCAGCTTGAAAAATACACTATTGGGACCTGATCCAAATAAAAACTTCTGCACAGCCAAGAACACAGTAAGTAAAGCAAGCAAACTGCCCTCAGAATGGGAGAAGATATTTGCAGGTTATGTATCCGACAAAAGGTGAGTAACCAGAATCCACAGAGAACTCAAACATATAAAAAGAACAAGTGATCCCATCACAGGTTGGGCAAGGGATCTGAGGAGAAATTTCTCTGAAGAAGACAGGCACGCAGCCTACAGACACATGAAGAAATGCTCATCATCTTTAATCATCAGAGAAATGCAAATCAAAACTACTTTGAAATATCATCTAACTCCAGTAAGGTTAGCCCATATCACAAAATCCCAAGCCCCGAGATATTGGCATGGATGTGGAGAAAAGGGAACACTTCTACACTGCGGGTGGGAATGCAAATTAAGACAGTCGTTTTGGAAAGATATATGGAGAACACTTAGAGAATTAAAAATATATCTGCCATTCAATCCTATAATTCCCCTATTAGGCATATACCCAGAAGACCAAAAATCACATAATAACAAAGATATTTGTACCATAATGTTTATTGCAGCCCAATTCATAATTGCTAAATCATGGAAAAAGGCCCAAGTGCCCATCAATCCACGAATGGATTAATAAATTATGGTATATGTACACCATAGAATATTATGCAGCCTTAAAGAAAGATGGAGACTTTACCTCTTTCATATTTACGTGGATGGAGCTGGAACATACTCTTCTTAGTAAAGTATCTCAAGAATGGATGAAAAAGTATCCAATGTACTCATCCCTACTATGAAACTAATTTATGGCTTTCACATGAAAGGTATAACCCAGTTACAACCTAAGAATAGGAGGAACGGGGAAAGGGAGGGGAGGGAGGCGGGAGGTAGGCAGAGGGATGGGGATTGGTGGGATTACATCTGCGGTGCATCTTCCAAGGGCATATGTGAAACTTAGTAAATGTGGAATGTAAATGTCTTAGCACAATAATGAAGAAAATGCCAGGAAGGCTATGCTACCCAGTGTGATGAAAATGTGTCAAACGGTCTATGAAACTAGTATATGGTGCCCCATGACCACATTAATGTACACAGCTATGATTTAATAAAAAAAAAAAAATGTAAACAGGCTATGCCAAAATTGGGTGAAAAAATAATGCACCACCATGCTACTACCAGCAGACAGGATTTCCTATTTCTGAATTTTAGGAAACACCAATTTAATTGGGAAAAGTGCAGGGGGAGATGCACATTCAAGGCATTCAGTCCATTTCATAAACAGACTAATGGGTGCCCAGAAAGTCAAATCCAATAAAACTAACTCTAAAAGAAAGGCTATAAGAGAGAGTTAAGTGCAGGGTAGAACTTCTTTACCACAAAAGAAAAATAATCCAAAGAGAGTGATGGCATTTCATTTCTTGTCCCCTACAGAGAATCCAAATATCACTTCTTCCTGAATCTAACACACTAGCTTCACTTTCAAAATGAATCACTTTATTTTCCTTATAAGGCAGCCACAGATTAAGCAGGTGACAGTCACATGACTTCTTAGGTAAGAACCAAGGCATCCATGGGTGATCAAGTTCCTTTGATGTTCAGGTTATTAAACACAAACTCACAGGATAATTTGTCTTCCACAAAGTCCATTTCTGTTCCTAGAAGTGTTAGCTGTGCTTTCTTTTCAATGAATACTCTCACTCCTTGGGGAAAACAAAACATGTGTCATATAAAGCCTCCTGGAACCTGCTGATTCAAAGCACAAGTGAACTTTAAATAGTAACTACCAAGCAAAGTCAAAATATTGAATATATTGCATTATTTCCTTAAGGGTTTGAACACACAGTTTCCTTTCTGCATTCACTGTCCCACACTATGTCAAAGATATAATTTGCAACATGAGGAAAATACGCATATTCTCAGTGACAATTTTGTAAAGATGGAATCAAAAACATTTGTGAAAACCTGCAACAACATCTACGCCACTCAATACAATGGTAAACTTAGAGATATAAAGGACCATGATAGAACTGGAAGACTAATTGACTGGGTGCAGTGGCTCATATCTGTAATTTTAGGAAGACTAATTGGCTGGGTGCAGTGACTCGTACCTGTAATCCCAGCACTCTGGGAGGCCAAGGAAGGTGGACTGGTTGAGGTCAGAAGTTCGAGACCAGCCTGAGCAAGAGTGAGACTCCTGTTTCTACTAAAAATAGAAAAACTAGCCAGGCATGGTGGCTCATGCCTGTGCTTCCAGCTACTTGGGAAACTGAGGCATGAGGATTGCTTGAGCCCAAGAGTTTGAGGTTGCTGTGAGCTATGATGATGCCATGGCACTCTACCCAGGGCGAAAGAGTGAGAGTCTGTCTTAAAAAAAAAAAAAAAAGAGAGAGAAGACAACGACGACTAATCAGTATAATATTAGTCTGTTTGGGTTATGGGGCAGAAAAAAGATAACATTTCCTCATAATTACATAGGCATCTTTGTAAACACAATCAGTTAAGAAAGCTTTTTTCTTTAGAAGAAATTGACTCATTACACAAATATAAACTATATAGAATTATTAAGTCTCCTTTTCTTTTAGATGAAAATTGTAAGGTTTATGAGATGATTTTCAAAATAACGATTTAAATATATATTTTAAAAATGTCTTTAGTGGGTTAGTAATTTCAGTTTAACAAGATGAAACCACACTTAAGAATCCAGGGCTAATTCTCCCATGTAGGGAAAGTCCTCAAGGTAGCAAAGAGCATACTCTCAAGCACACAAAACCAACAATGCAAAACTCATGAACTTTCAAGTTCTTCCAATACTCTACCATCATCTACTTTGTTGTAGATAGGTTTTATCAGATTAGCTCATGGCAGGAGAGGCTATAAGCAAACAGAAAACTCCTGAGCTCAAGGGATCCTCCCACCTATGCTTCTCAGAGTGCTAGGATTACAAGTTTGGGCCACAATGCCCAGCCTAAAACTTAAAATTTTTAATAAAAATTGGAAATACAGAATTCTTCAAAACATAAGTTGATATTGTAGCTTAGGACCAGAAATGTTCTGAATTGCAGATTTTAGAATACAATGATATGCAGAATGACATTCTGATCAATGATGGACCACATATATAATGATGGTCTCAGAAGATTATAATGGAGCTGAAACATTCTTACCCACCTAGTGATGCAGCTGTGGTAACATCATAGCGCAATGTATTACTCACATGTTTGTGGTGATGCTGGTGTAAAGAAACCTAACTGCACTGCCATACAAAAGTCTAGCACATACAATTATGTACAGTGCATAATTCTTCATAATGATAATAGCTATGTTACTAGTTTATGTATTTACAGGATTAAAGTTTTTATCATTATCGTAAAGTGTACTCCTTCTACTTACAAAAATAAAAGTTAACTGTAAAACAGGCTCAGGCAGGTCTTTCAGGAAGTGTTTCAAAGGAATGTGTTGTTATCAAAGGAGATGACAGCTCTATGTGAGTTATTGTCCCTGGAGACCTTCTAGTAGTGGGACAAGGTGCAAAGGCAGAAGGCAGTGATACTTATAATCCTTACCTTGTGTAGGCCTAAACTAATGTGTGTGTTTGCATTTTAGTTTGTAATAAACAAGATTAAAAACATTTTTTATATAGAAAAAAGCTTATAGAATAAGGATAAGAAAATAATAAGTTTGTGTTTTATGAAGTGTTATTAAGAGTCAAAAAGCTGCATAAGTTTAAAAGTTCATGAAGTAAAAAAGTTATAGTAAGCCAAAGTTATTATTGAAAAAAAGCAACATTCTGGCTGGGCGTGGTGGCTCATGCCTGTAGTCCCAGTGCTGTAGGAGGCTGAGGTGGGTGGATTGCCTGAGCTTAGAGGTTCGAGACCAGTATGAGCAGCAGTGAGCCAGAGTAAGACCCTGTGTCTCTACTAACATCAAAAACAGCCAGACGTTGTGGTGGGCGTCTGTAATCCCAGCTACTGGGGAGGCAATGGGAAAGAGAATCGCCAAAGGAAGAACATTAAAAAAAAAAAGAAAAAAAAGTACTTCAAACAAAGAATGAACAAGCAAGCTGAAATTTAAAAAAAAAAAAAAAAAAAAAGAATGAAAAAAGCAACATTTTAAAATAAACTTAATGCAACCTAAGAGTACAGTATTTATGCAATCTACAGTCGTGCACAGTAATATCCTAGACCTTCACAGTCGCTCACTACTTACTCAATGGCTTACCCAGAGCAACTTCAAGTCCTTTGAATGCCATTCACAGTAAATGCCCTTTACGGGCATACCATTTTTATATTTTACTGTACCTTTTCTATGTTTAGATACACACTTACTTATCATAGTGCTGAAACTGCCTACAGGATTCAGCACATCCCTTGGTGTGCAGGATTATAGGCCAGAAGCAAAATGCTTACATAGGTAAGGAAAGACCACATGGCTCTAGGTTTACATAAGCACTCTGTGACGTGTACACAACATGAAATCATCTAAGGATGCACTCCTCACAACAATTAACATCATTCCTACCATTATTATTACTCTTTACCTCATGGTGTATAAGACTAAAAATTTTAGGCAAAACAAAGTGTGTTAAAAACTTACTATCTTTCCTCCCATGGGGGTGGTTAGAAAACAAGAAGAAAGAAAAAGCAAAGGAAAGGAAAATCTCACCGTCTTGAACAACTTCTTCATCAGAATCTCCTTTTTTTTTTGTATATTCTAGAGTGTAAGAAAGGCCATTACACCCTCTGGTTCGAACACCGACTTTCACGCCTACCTGAAAAATTATTGAAAATATAAACTCTGTTTTAAAGTAGTATACATTAAACAGTTATACTAGAAAGTGCCTGATAGCAGAGGTGCCTCTCTTTAAGAAAAGAACTTTCTTAAAATTGTTTTTGTTCCACCTCATTATGTGAGATGTTCTCTGGATGTTTCCCTATGTTTAGGGTTAACCACGGTTCATAGGCCGTCCATCATCTGGCAATTTTACTTCTACACGGGGGCAAACTTCTAGGGTACACTTGCATAAATGTTCTCATATACCAGAAAGCAAAAGACTACAATCAATACAGATGCAAAAAAGTGACTAAACAGTACCATTAAAATACAAGTGTTACGTTAATGCAATTTTCTAATAGCTGCCTAAGTTCTCTATTTTGGAGTCTACTGCCTTTTCATTTACCGTACATACTCGAGTATGTACGGTAAGTACAGTTATCCCTTAGTATCCGAGAGTTCCAGGACCCCCCCATGATACTGAAATCTGCAGATGCTCAAGCCCTTTATATAAAATGGCTTAGTATTTGTGTATAACCTACACACATCTTCCTGTATACTTTAACTCACCTCTAGACTACTTATAATCTATTACAATATAATAAATGCTAGTAAATGCTATGTAAATACAGTAGAACCTCTGTGAGTTGACCACTCAAGGCACTGCAACAGAATGCTCAATATATGGAACTAGGGCTACTATACTGCCATGTACATGTGGTGCATGCCTACCTAGTCTATAAAATCAGGTCAACTTCAGGAGGTGGTTAATTACGGAGGGTCTACTATAGTTGTCATATGGTAGTTGCTATACCGTATTGTTTAGGGAATAATGACAAGAAGAAAAGTCTATACATGTTTAATACAGACGCAAATCCATTTCTTTTCTCCAAATACTCTGACACTCAGCAGCAGTGTGTGCTTGCTTCAGGAAAGCAACTATAATGTGGGAGGAAATTTGGTGAAGGGCATGAGTCAAGAAGGTTAAGATGCCTGGGAGTTTTGATAAACCAAAGCATTTACAGAGTAGTCTCTTCTGTCCCTGAACAACAAACAAGGAAACAGAATCACAATTTTATTCACCTTCAGAGCAACAGCTTAGAGAATGTGTAAGGGATTTTCATGTATTCAGAATGATAAATGACAGAATTCTGAAGCACTTAACATATGTTTTTATCTTTGTAAACAAGAAGACTTAAGCAAGCCAAATTCCAAATACCGTATATACTCGAGTAGAAGCCAAGTTTTTCCCGGCACAAAATTTGTGCCGAAAAACCCAAACTCGGCACAAATTTTGTGCCGGAAAAAACTCGGCTTATACTCGAGTATATAGGTATGTATTAGGAATGGATACAGACACTTAAAAGCATGTGACATTACAGGTTTACATAAATGAAGTTTGGAAAAGGAATTGTTTCTGTTATAAATTAGTCCTTTTCATGTCAATATGAGCCATTATCCCTCAAATCTCCAAAGCTAAATTCTTGTTTCATTTGTCAATTTATAGTCTAGCCATTGGTTTATTTAAATTGAGTTGGAACGTAATTTTTAGAAGGCAGGTTTGAGAACTCCCATTACACTTTAACTTGGCTTATACAAAGGAACCCGGAAACTGCTCCGTACTCTAATTATTAAATATTAACAACCCTTTATTTAAAGTGATTTGCAGAATTCCAATGGCAATTAAAAATGTACTGTGATTAGGGTGATATACACAGGCCTTACTCAACAATTCTATGTGCAGAAATAGATCTTATGTAGGTGCACTAAGCCATGTTTACAGGTCTGGAACAATGGATTGGCATACTATCACTGCTAAAATAAACAGAAGCTCACTGATGCTTGTGGCAACACTGAATGAAGACCACCCAACTGACCTTTAATCTTGGGGACTAAATAAATCAAACCTGTTCAATGGAATATACTATATATGAAGCCATAAAAAAGGAGGAAGCAGCTTTATATAATGCTATGGAAAGATTTTCCACCTATATCATTAGGGACAAAGAGCAAAATGTAACCACACCACATGTGGTATGCTCTCATCTATTTAAGAAAATAGAGATACCCACAAGCTTAACAAGCATAAGGCAGGCCAACAGATCCCCCAGACTCCTTTTTGGTTGTCACAATTCAGGAGAGAAGGAGTGGCTACTGGCACCTAGTGAGTAGAGCCCAGAGATGCCACCAAACATCATACACACCAGTCTAAAGCATCAACAGCATGGAGGATGAGAAACCCTTATCTAGCCACATCAAGTGTTAGACTGTCTCTGGATGGACACTGAAGAGGTTGCTTCTTGGCAGCGTCTAGGGTTGAGTGACTTCCTTTTCATTAAACATCCTTTTCTATTATTGGAATTTTTTAAAACCATGAGCCCATTTTACTTTTTAAATAAAACCTTCTAACTAATGAAAGTATACTGCTTATTACAGATAAATTTATCTGAAAATACAACTTCAATGTTTTATTAGTTCACTGGTTTTACTTACATGTTCAGGCTTGTCTTTAAGAAGTTGTTTTATTTTGTTCACTGCTGAAGGTGTCTGAAAAAAGAAAACATTATGTTTTTAGCTATAAAACCTACATTCTTCAAAGCCTAGGATTTACTAGTCTTTTAAGGTAGTATCCATTCCAAATCCATCAAAATGCATACCTCCAGGAAAGAATGTTACCAGCATAAAATAAGCAAGGGTGTGCTTCTCACACCAGTCTTACGAATGCTCCCACAGATTTTTAAATGTGGATTAAACCAGCATGTCAGGATATTCATATGGGCAGAACTAAGCCAACCACAAAAATAACATGGAGGAGCTGTTTCTCAAGAAACAGCTGTTTAACCTAGCCCAGGGGGCCTCAAAATGAGAAAGGCCACTATGTTTTGTGTGTATATAGGCTGGAGTTACCAACCCCACTTTCTTGAGAAGGAGCTGCTTGAAAACAGTCCGTTTCAGGTTATTCCTGGTCCACTTTCTAGCTGTGCTTCAAGGACAGCGATGTTAAGTGGCATGACATTTAGTTCCTTACTGGTGAAATGGGGCTAAAAATCCCCCTTCAGGATTCTTGTGAGGATTAAATATTCAAATTCCCAAAAAGCATTCAAGCCTGGGCCAGGCACAAAGAGCTCCACACAAACCAACTGGTATTACAATGATGAGAGAATAGATTACATTCTTCCTACTTTATTAGCTCCTATAGATGGCAATGCTGTGCTAACCCTTCAGTTTTTTGTACTGACATTTTATTAGTTTATGAAGTCCCAAAGCCTGATATCATGACCTATGACTTGTTGGTAAACTGTAGCCATAACTAAAGCCTGTGCTGGGGGTATAAACCCAATAGATGGCCAACAGAAAGTTGAGACCAGCATTTTTTTTTTTTTTTGGTCGGGGCTGGGTTTGAACCTGCCACCTCCGGTATATGGGGCCAGCGCCCTACTCCTTTGAGCCACAGGCGCTGCTCTAAGACCAGCATTTTTAAAAACTATAAAACAGGCTCAGTGTCCGTAGCACAGTGGTTACAGTGCCAGCCACATACACTGGGGCTGGTGGGTTTGAGCACGGCCTGGGCCGGCTAAACAACTACAATTAAAAAAAAAAATAGTTGGGCATTGTGGTGGGTGCCTGTAGTCCCTGCTACTCGGGAGGCTGAAGCAAAAGAATCGCTCAAGCCCAAGAGTGTGAGATTGCTGTGAGCTGTGATGCTATAGCACTCTACAGAGGGAGACATAGTAAGACTCTGTCTCAAAATAAACAACAAAAAAATCCCTATAGAACAATGCATTGTACTTAAAATGAATGCTGTTTAGTGAAACTTCTATTTTAGTCATTAATATATGGTATAGTTATATATCTGTTAAAAAAAAATCCCTACCAGCTTGGCACTGTGAATTAAGTGGCTGAAGCGCCAGCCACATACCCCTGACCTGGTGGGTTCAAATCCAGCCTGGGCCCACCGAACAACAATGATGGCTGCAACAAAAAAACAGCCAGGCCTTGTGGCGGGCGCCTGTAGTCCCAGCTACTTGGGAGGCGGAGGCAGGAATCGCTTGAGCCCAGGAGTTGGAGGTTGCTGTGAGCTGTGATGCCACAGCACTCTACCCAGGGCGACAGCTTGAGGCTATGTCTCAAAAAAAAAAAAAAAAGAACAACAACAACAAAAAAATCCCCACCACTGAGTAGTCTCTAATGGCCTCTTTCCACACTTCCGTCAGAAGATGCACTAGGCAGACCGACAACACTGGGAATAGTATACAGGAGGCTGAAGAACAGAATTATGGTGCTTTTTTCACCTTTAAAATCATAAAATACCAACCTCAAATAATGACAGAAATATTTATTTAAAAAATTATTTTTAAGGGCTCATTTAGCCTTCTAAATGATTGCCAGTAAAAGTTAGATTTCTTAACTGCTACTGGTAAATTTCCATGATCATAATCTCCAATGTGCATGCTGAAGAAATTAATGTACTTATACATTAATTTCATCAAATACAAAGAGATTTCTGATACGTTTTTTAAAAAAAGGCAAAGCAGGCCTCTGTGGTAGCTCTTAGCACTCTGGGATGCCGAGGCAGAACTGCTTGAGGACAGGAGTCTGAGACTAGCCTTAGCAATACCATTCATAATGAGGTCCCATCTCTACTCAAAATAGTAAAAATTAGCCAGGAGTGGTGGTGCCCGCCTGTAGTCCTAGGGACTTGAAAGGCTGAGGCAGAAGGATTGTTTGCTTGAGCCCTGGAATTTGAAGTTGGCGTGAACTTTGATGAGGCTACTGCATTCCAGTTCTGAGAACAGAGGAGATCCTATATCAAGGGAAAAAAAAAAAAAAAAAAAAAGGCAAAGCCATAGGAATATACTTGTTGGAACTAAACTCTGACTTGTAGTCTTGGTTTGGGTCAAAGGTACAAACTAGTGCACCATGGCATGATCTAAACCAGTGGTTCTCAACCTTCCTTATGCCGTGGCCCTTTAATACAGTTCCTGGGGATTGAGACCCACAGGTTGAGAACCGGTGATCTAAACAAATGGAGCTCTCACACTACTCAGTTTACCAGTGCCAGAATCTCCCAATGGTTTTCTAAATTATCTAATTTAGTTTCACAAAATAATATATCTTTTCCCAACTATTGAAAGAAAATACTTAAACATAGTAAATGAAAGCAATTCATAGCACAAATTTCACATCTTAAAATGAAAGGCTCATAAGAGAAAAGTAGTGTTAAACAGGAATCTGTGTGCCTATGATGCTATGCTACAGGAACCAAAAAGTGTCTTAACTTTTATGTCAAGTGAAAAGTAAACAATATTGAGTTACTAGTGAGAGATAATCTACATGAGTGTTCAACTAAAGGGAAAAAGAAGATTCTTACAATTTTTAAAATGATTGATATGATTTTTCAGAACTAGTCAGAATAATTAAATAGGAAACACTTGGGATTACTTTTTTTTTTTTTAATTCTAGATATTACACAAAAAGTACTTTTTTTTTTTATTGTTAAATCATACCTGTGTACATTAGTGCAATCGCCTGTACCCATTCTAAGATGCACCATAGATGTGGCCCCACCCATTACCCTCCCTCCACCTAAACCTCCCCCCTCCCTTCCCCTCCCTTGGCCCTTTCCCCATAGTCTTGGGCTATAGTTGGGTTATAGCCTTCATGTGAAAGCTATAATTTAGCTTCATAGTAGGGTTGAGTACATTGGATACTTTTTCTTCCATTCCTGAGATACTTTGCTAAGAAGAATTATGTTCCAGCTCCATCCA
>CAUYPK010034630.1:0-41368 GCA_963574355.1 Loris lydekkerianus | reverse complement strand
GAGGGCGTAAGTTAAACAATTATGCATGAATAATTCAGCTTCCCATGTAGAATTACCTCAGGTTCAGATATGCTAGTTACACAAATACAGTATTTCTATATATGTGACAATTATATTTCTTTTAAGTTAAGAAGTAATTTTGTACATATGATAATTATATTTCATATGAATTAATTAATAATTTTACCTGTGAACTTGGTGTGAATCTGCCTTCTAAATAATTGATCATTCTCTGTGTGTGGGAAATTTGGGTTTCTCAGCCTATAAAGCAGCCTGAGAAGCCTTCTCACCACCTGCTCGGCCTTTTACTGGAAATTCCCAGAGCATTAATTCTGAGGTGTTCAATCTTTCATTCAGTCAGTACTCACTGGATCCTGTTATAGAGAACGAGCATAGGGCAAAGCATGGACATAAAGGGAAAAAGAGTAGATTTTATTCTGGTTACGTTGATTTTGAGGTGCCTGTAAGGTACATAAGTGAAGCCAAGGGAGACGTCTAGGTCAGAGATAGAGTTTAGGGAGTAAGCAGCAGATTGATGGACAGTTTGAAGGCAACGGAGATGAGGCTGCCTGAGCTCATTGTATCAAGTAGACAAAAGAAGGGTGAAGAATAGAAACTTGATGACAACAGGTAAGACACAGAAGAGCCCAGAGCCCAGAAAGGAGAGAGAAGGAGCAGCAAAGGTGGGAGGGAGGTGGAAAGTAGTCAGCAGAGCACTGTTCAGACCCATTATGGGCTGGGTGCTATACTTTGACAGGCCAAAGCAGCAGGATCAGGAAGATTCTTTGAGGCCAGGAGTTAGAGACCAGCTTGAGCAGAAGTGACACCCCAGTCTCTACAAAAAGAAAATTAGGTGGGTGTTATGGCACATGCTTGTAATTCCAGCAACTCAGGAGGCTCAGGTAGGACAATCTTTGGAGTCCAAGAATTTGAGGTTGCTGTGAGCTATGATGATGCCACTGCACTCTAGCTGGAGCAACAGAGCAAGACTGTCTCAAAAAAAGGGGGTGGGGGCAGTTAATAATTTGGCTACACAAAAATCTATGTCTGCACAGCAAAAAAAAAAAAAAAGGGCAAATGGAAAAAATGTTTCCAGGCCAGGTGTGGAAACCTTGCACTCTGGTAGGCCAAGGCAGACGGATTGCTTGAGCTCAGGAGTTCAAAACCAGCCTGAGCTAGAGAGAGACCCCGTCTGTAGTAAAAATAGAAAAACTAGCAAGTTGTCACGATGGCACCTATATTCTTAGATACTTGGAAGGCTGAGGCAAGAGGATTATCTGAGCCCAAGAGATTGAGGTTGCTGTGAGCTGTGATGATGCCACAGCACTCTACCCAGGGCAACAGAGTGAAACTCTGTCTCAAAAAAACCAAACAAAACATGGATATGTTACTCAGAATTTCCTTACTAGCTTTCTAGATTAGGAAGGAGGGAGTTAGAGGAGTAAAAAGTGATCCCACAGCAGGGAGAAGGCCAGATAATGTAATGTTGTCTGGCATACCAACTATCTGTTTTGCCAAAGTTTATCTTCGTTGTGCAAAGACACAAATGTCAGACAAAGGTACTTCATGGCTTACCCTGGCAAGCTCATTACTTTTTTAACGGGAAATTGGCCTGGGGGTATGGATACTACTGCATGTGACAGTTCCTTTCAATACTGTAGATTCATCATAGATGTCAAGGAAAATAAAATCTAAATAAGTCATTGTGAAATTGAATTTAGCTGGTTTAATTTAAGAATAAGAGAATGACAGACACTACTAGTTTTTGGAGAGTTGCTTTTTTCTCTTGCTACTGTGAAGAATTGAATAGGATTGTAATATGCTAAGGTCCCGATTACCAGGTTTTGTCATTTACAAGTCTGAACCATAAAAGCAGAGTCCTTTAAGATGGGAGATCTTGAAGTCTTTCTAAGAAATACGTCTGGTTTTGTAGGACTTCTAGGTAGGCATAAGCATCGATGGCTTTTTTTATTTTTTATTTTATTCATTTATTTATTTATTTTGGAGACAGAGTCTTACTATGTTGCCCTCAGTAGATTGCCCTGGCGTTACAGTTCACAGCAACCTCTAACTCTTGGGTGAAGTGATTCTCTTGCCTCAGCCTCCCAAGTAGCTGTGACTATACGCGCCCCCCACAATGCCCAGCTATTTTGTTGTTGTTGCAGTTGTCATTGTTGGTTAGCAGGCCTGGGCCAGGTTCGAACCCGCCTGCCTTCATGTATGTGGCTGGCACCCTAACCACTGAGCTACAGGTGCCGAGACAGTATCAATGGCTTTTTAAATGCAGTTATAGAAGGCAAAATGAAGGGTGGCGCCTGTGGCTCAGAGGAGTAGGGCGCCAGCCCCATATGCCAGAGGTGGTGGGTTCAAACCTGGCCCTGGCCAAAAACTGCAAAAAAAAAAAAAAAAGAAGAAGAAGGCAAAATGAAAACAAATTTTTGGAGCTAAATGGGACATCCAGACCCTCAGACCCTTACATTTGTTTATTTATATGTAAATCTGTACGTTGAGGGATCTTACAGTAGAAATTCACTTTTGGAGTGTAACATGTTTCTCAAAGGATTAGTGTTCAGGAGTATACACAGGACTAAAAGACATCTACAACTGAACCAAAAAATACTAACGAGTAATATACTGTGTAATAAATACTTAAATACCCACACATATGACTAATAACCCAGTAGAAAAATAGGGAGCAAGCAAGAGAAAACCTGATAGCAAGTAAATATGAAAAGGTGCTTAACTTTACTATTAGTTAAGAAATGCACATAAGAACAACAATGTCATAGTACTTCATAGCCATCACATTGGCAAAGAATGTTAAAGTCTTGAAATTTCCAAGTTGGGGAGGTTGTAAAATAATGGGGCTCTCTTTAACTGCTGGTGGCATTGTATTTAGTACAACTACTTTAGAGATCCATATACAATCTAGCAAATGTGTATCCTACAACCCTTGAATTCTACTTCTTGGCATATGTCCTAGACATGGACATGTCTAAGTATGTTTACTGTAAAAGAAATAAGTTTCTCCCTAATATTAACCACATATATACTTTATCAGTCTTCAAATTCAGTCTCTTCTATAAAATTCTTTTTTTTTTTTTTTAAGAGACAGAGTTTCACTTTATCGCCCTCGGTAGAGTGCCATGGCATCACACAGCTCACAGCAACCTCCAACTCCTGGGCTTAGGCGATTCTCTTGCCTCAGCCTCCTGAGTAGCTGAGACTATAGGTGCCTGCCACAACGCTAGGCTATTTTTTTGTTGCAGTTTGGCTGGGGCTGGGTTTGAACCTGCCATCCTCAGTATATGGGGTCAGCGCCCTACTCACTGAGCCACAGGCGCCGCCCTTTTCTACAGAATTCTGGATTCTTTTAGAGGACAATAAGGACTTTACCCTAGAGCTTGCACTGTTTATTTTTTTCTGGCATATTAAGGAGAAGTGGTCACCTGAATTTAATCCTTGAAGAATCTTCTGGACATCATCTTTTCCTGCAGAGACCATAACACCAAACCTCTAAGCATACCATTCTCCATTCAATTTTAAGTTTTAGTAAATAGGACATAAAATAGGATAAAATTTGGCTATTATGAACGATGTTTCTCTTTGTGACAGTAATACAGTCTTCACATTTGTGGTGATTTGTTAATCTAACTTAAACATTTGTTTGTACCCCACTACCTTTTTTTCAGAGACTGCAGTTATTACGTTCAGCCACTGGATGGCGCACATTCACAAGAGTCCAGTGAAAATTCCTAAATTACAGCCCAAGGTACATGTGTTGCTATACTGCCCCAAGGGAGGAAGATTAGGTAGAAAGAATTTTTGAATCTGAAATTTTGGTGTAGATAAGGATCCAACTTCACTGGAAATTCAGATTAAGAGAAATTTTAGAATTTGATGACTGACAAATGAAGTCATTGAATAGGAAAGGAAAAGATGGAAAGAAAAAAGAAAAGTGGTGGAATAATGAGGAAGACAAGACGTAGGAAAAAATAATGAAATATGAGGGAAGATAATATGTCTAAAGAGATGAATTCCAGTGATAACAATTAAAATATAGCCTCTCATTGGTTTGTATCTCCCTAGTAACTGATAGTAACTTTGATATAAAAATAAAGCTCACCTTATATTCTTCAAGGAAGTTATATATGCTACCCTTAGCTATCCATTTGGTGGTGTGAAATTATCAGCAAATTATTTGAGTGTCTCCAATGTACATGGTGCTTTGTTGATACAATGTGGTATACAGATACACTTTTTTTTTTTTTGAGACAGAGTCTTACTTTGTCACCCTGGGTAGAGTTCTGGGGCATCATCATAGCTCACAGCAACCTCAAACTCTTGGGCTCAAGAGATCCTCTTGCCTCCCAAGGAGCTGAGATTACAGGCACTTGCCACAACACCTGCCTATTTTTTAGAGACAGGGTCTCATTCTTGCTCAGGCTGGTCTTGAACTCCTGAGCTCAAGCAATCCACCCACCTCAATCTCCCAGAGTGCTAGGATTATAGGCATGAGCTATCATGCCTGGCCTAGTTATACAAATCAGAACAGACACTACAGGCTTCAACCAGAAGAAATAACAACTCAAGGCAACATGAGGGACATTGTGTATCTCTTTCTGAAAGTAGAAGGAGGGAAGTGGAGGACAGGAATGTGAGGGGAGGACAAGTTCAAAGGGCTCTCACCATGTCAAGGGAAAAAGAAAAAAAGGATTTATTCTGGCCCACTATTCATAAGTACATATAGTAGCTCCTCCTTGGAAAATGGCAGTGTTTAAACATAAACATAGGGAAAGTGTTCTAGGTCAGAATCTGCAGGACAGTGCTTTAAAAGGGTCCAAAATAAGGGATAGAGGCTGGGAGAAAATAATGTTTAAGGTTTGTTCCACCCCTAAGCCCACCATTGCACTAGCCTGAGGATATAGAAAAGGAAGGATGCTAGTGTCCTAAACAGGCTTTTCAGAGATCTAGCATCCTAGATTTTTGAGATTACAAGTATATAATTCACAGATGGAGAAGTAACAAAAAAAAAAAAAAAAAAAGGAAAAGGAAGTTATAAGTATATATAAAAAAGGAAGCAGCAAAACAGATATAAAATTACTATGTATTTTATTTTACTTTTGTTTCTTTGTTTGTTTTGAGACAGAGTCTCTGTTGCCCTGGGTAGAGTGCCATGGCATCATCATAGCGCTAGCCTCAATCTGTTGGGCTCAGGCGATCCTCTTGCCTTAGCCTCCTGACTAGCCATTACTACAGGCACCCTAATTTTTCTACTTTTACTAGATATGAGGTTGCACCCTTGCTCAGGCTGGTCTTGAACTCCTGAGTTCAAGGGATATACCTACCTTGGCCTCCCAGAGTGCTAGGATTACTGGGGTGAGCCACTGAGCCCAGCCTACTATATATTTTAAATGTTTATATTTAACAAAGTAATATGTTTAATATACACAAAGGTATCACTGATTAATGATTTGGGAATAACTTTAAAAGTTTACATTGGAGGTTTCTGTGAATTTGCCTTCTTTGCCCTAAGCAACTACCTGTTTTTATCTTTGGGCCTATCAAAAAGTATTGGGGTTTACATAGACCCTTCAAAAAGATGGAATGAATGGCCCCGGTGTGGTGGCTCAGGCCCGTAATCCCAGTACTCTTTGCATAGAAATAATTGGCACTTGGCTCGGCCCCTGTAGTTCAGCTGCTTGGGTACTGGCCACATACAACAGAGCTGGTGGGTTCGAACCCAGCCTAGGCCTGCTAAACAACAATGACAACTACAACAAAAAAATAGCCAGGCGTTGTGGTGGACACCTGTAGTCCCAGCTACTCAGGAGACTGAGGCAAGAGAATCGCTTAAGAGTTTGAAGTTGCTGTGAGCTGTGATGCTACGGCACTCTATCCCAGGCGATATAGTGAGACTGTGTCTCAAAAATAAAATAATAATAATAATAATTGGCACTTACATAGAAACAATGTTTTATCCAGTTGTGTGTATAACTTCATTTGTAGAGGTGACATCAAGGATTGCATGAAGGCAGTGCCTGTGGCTCAAAGGAGTAGGGCGCTGGCCCCATATGCCGGAGGTGGTGGGTTCAAACCCAGCCCTGGCCAAAAACTGCAAAAAAAAAAAAAAAAAAAAAAGGATTGTGTGAGCCCAGGAGTTTGACGTTGCTGTAAGGTAGATTGGGCTGAGGCCCAGTGGACTGCCTGAGTTCACAGGTTTGAGACTGGCCTGAGCAAGGGCAAGACCTTGTTTCTAAAAATAGCCAGGCTTTGTGGGGGGCACCTGTCACCCCTGCTACTTGGGAGACTGAGGCAAGAAAATCATTTGAGTTCAAGAGTCTGAAGTTGCTGTGATCTCTGATGCCACAGCATTCTACCAGGGGCAACAAAGTGAGACTCTGTCTAAAAAAAAAAAAAGATGGAATAATTTCCAGTCCCCTCTAAAATTTGAAAATAAATACAACTTACTAATTGGGTCAATAGGAAACATAGCAGTAATAGCCAAAAAGAGAAGATAGGTCAAAAGTGGTATGAAGAATATGATGTAATATAATACATACGTCCTTTTATTATATATGTCTACACTGTATGTCTATGAAGACATGTATTAACAATTGGCAACATACTAGCCAATGCTAGCAATGGTTATGATTTTCCCTGGGAGGAGGGATTAAGTATAACTTTTTTTTTTTTTCTCACCCTTTGTAGGGTGCTATGACATCACAGCTCACGGCAACCTCAAACTCTTGGGCTTAAGCGATTCTCTTGCCTCAGCCTCCCAAATAGCTGGGACTACAGGCACCTGCCACAATGCCTGGCTATTTTTATTTTTTGGTTGTAGTTGTCATTGTTGTTTGGCAGGCCCAAGCTGGATTTGAACCCACCAGCTCCAGTGTACATGGCTAGTGCCCTAGCCGCTGAGCCACAGGCACCAAGCTGGATTAATTATAACTTTTATTTTTTATTCTTTTTTTTTTTTTTCTTTCTTTCTTTCTTTTTTTTTTTAACAGACAGAGTCTTACCTTGTTGCCTTCAGTAGAGTGCTATGCCATCACAGCTCACAGCAACCTCCAGCTTCTGGGCTTAGGTGATTCTCTTGCTTCATCCTCCCGAGTAGCTGGTCATCCTCCTGAGTAGCTGGAACTATAGGTGCCCACCACAACATCCGGCTATTTTTTGTTGCAGTTTGGCCGGGGCTGGGCCTGAACCCTCCATCCTTGCTCCGTATATGGGGCCAGTGCTCCACTCACTGAGCTGTAGGCGCTGCCCTATTTTTTTATTCTTTCTACCTTCCAGTATTTTCTAAAATTTGTTAGAATGATTTAAAAACTAATTGAATTATTATGAAGACAGTGTGAGAGCTTAATGAGAAAGAATTTTCAATAGAACCATTGTACTTTGCATAGAAATAATTGGCACTTACATAGAAACAACGTTTTCTTGTTTTTTTGGGGGGGGGGTTTGAGACAGAGTCTGAAGGTGTCGCCCTCAGTAGAGTGCTGTGATGTTATAGCTCACAGCAACCTCAAACTCTTGGGCTTAAGCAATTCTCTTGCCCCAGCCTCCCAAGTAGCTGGGACTACAGGCACCCAGCACATGCCAAGCTATTTTTTTGTTGCAGTTGTCATTGTTTAGCTGGCCCGGGCTGGGTTTGAACCTGCCAGCCTGGGTGTATGTGGCTGGTGCCGTAATCACAGCGCTACAGGTGCCGAGCCAGAGCCAATGTTTTATCAAGTTGTATGTATAACTTCATCTGTAATGGTGACACCAAGGATTGCTTGAGCCCAGGAGTGTGAAGTTTGAGTTTGCTGTGAGCTAAATGGATCTGAGGCCATGGTGCTCTAGCCTGGGTGACAGAGTGAAACTCTATCTAAAAAAAAAAAAAAAAAAAAATTCCTCAGAAGAGTCTTGCTTTGTTGAGGGAAATGACATTTCCCCAAAGCAAAATAATAAATTTTGATTTTGTCAGGGAATTTCGTTTTTCCTTTTTTTTTTTTTTTTAGAGACACAATCTCACTTTATCACCTCGGTAGAGTGCCTTGGCATCACATAGCTCCCAGCAACCTCCAACTCCTGGACTTAGGCCATTCTCTTGGTACCGGCCACAATGCCCTGCTATTTTTTTGTTGCAGTTTGGCCGGGGCTGGGTTTGAACCCACCACTGTCGGTATATGGGGCCAGTGCCCTATTCACTGAGCCACAGGTGCAGCCCCTTTTTTCCCTTTTTTTGGAGACAGGATTTTACCTTGTCATCCTGAGTGCCATGGCACCATAGCTCACTGCTACCTCAGACTCTTGGGTTCAGGTGATCTTTCTGCCTTAGCCTTTCAAGTAGCTGGGACTACTTTCATCTACAATGCCTGGCTATTTTTCAGAGACAGGTTCTCACTCTTACTCAGGCTGGTCTTGAACTCCTGAGCTCAAAGGATCCACCCGCCTCAGCCTCCCAGAGAGCTAGGATTATAAGCATGAGCCACTGCATTGGGCTTTTTTTTTTTTTTTTTTTTTTCACTTTTTTGATACAGAGTCTTGCTCTGTCACCCCAGGTAGAGAGTGTAGTGATATTGTCACAGATAACTGCAATCTCAAACTTGTGGGCTAAAGGGATCCTCCTACCTTAGCTTCCCCAGTAGCTGGGACTACCAGTGCACACCATCACACCCAGCTGATTTTGCTATTTTTTTGTAGAGAGCAGGTTCTAACTCTTGCTTAGGCTGGTCTTGAACTCCTGTCCCCAAGCAATCCTCCTGCTTCAGCCTCTCTGAGTGTTAGGATTACAGGCATGAACCACTGTGCCTGACCAATTTTGTCAGTGATTTTCTATCAAGAAAGTCAGTGCAAATGTTAACCAAATTATACTCTTGCACAGGAGTTGATGAGTGTGGACTTTGCCACATGTTTCATCTCCTAGACATCTCATATTTCTGGATTAGGGGACATTCCATGGTGAGTGAGGCTGGGAAGGGTGGGGATGAATGCAGGTGTTTGTTCTGCATGTAGAGCTTCCAAGTATATAATGCTTGTATTCATCTTCCCTGGTGGTCCTGGGAAAGAGCAGGGATCCCCCACCCCATTTTGTGGTCAAACTAAGCCACAGATGGCAGGATAAATGGGAAGCAATGTTGTGAATCAATGGCAGGATGCAAATAATATATATGTAGGGTTAGGGTTAGGGTTTTATATATATATATATATATACACATTACTTATATATATACTTATATACTTATATATACTTATATAAGTATATACTTATATATACTTATATAAGTATATACTTATATATATACTTATATATATTACATATATATATATATATATATATATTACTTATATATTTTACCAGACGAATTAGAAAACAATTACTTAAAAAGAGGCACATTTTTTTACCAGACGAATTAGAAAACAATTACTTAGAGGCACATTTCACCAAAATGAAATGAAACAGTTTCAGACTAAAGAAGCAAGACCACACCCTATCTTATCTCTCTTGATATTCCTTTTATCACCTAAACACAGTTTAAAGATCAGCTATTTCCACTTTCTTACCAAACTCTTATTTAAGTAGATCAGACTTGACTCTTAGCTATGCACCTGTGATAAAGCATCATCATAATCATTTTTCTCTCGAATCCTTATCCAAAATATATGCAGCTCACTAAGATGTAATACCAGACCCACTTTTAGGAATTCTGGATTGTTAGGAGATTTCCTTTGGGTCCTATTGTCTGCAGTTTCTAAACCCTTTTGGGATGACTTATGAGGGGAGGAGAACCTTTACAATGCCTAGGGTCAAGTTGCCTTCACCATTGTGTTGAAAGCTACATGTAGTGGCAGAAGCTAAATCATAAAACCTTACACATGTCACCAGGGGAAAGCAGGAACCCTACCATAAGCTAGTTGAGAGCCAGTGAGCATGAAGTCAGCTAAGGAGGATAACAGGGGTTGGAAGCTGCCTCACATGAAGAGCTGCTCTTGTTCCTTGCAGGCAGTGTTTAAGTCTTTTGTCAAAGAGAGCAATAAGGTCCATTTATCGTGCATGGAGGGAAGGCTTTCTGTTTTCATTTGAGAGGACAGAAACATATTCATGTTTTGGATGTAGAAAGTGAATTGCAGAGGCTTATGGCTAAGTCAGTAGCAGTGGCAGGAGGGTAAGCCCAGGCTCTCCCTTCGTGGACCTGGAATTCCTCTTTGATTCTAATGTCCCCACTGAAGAAGCAAATGTAAAATTGACAAGAATCTGCCCACATTGATTAATAACAGGGAGAAGAGAGTGTAGTGTCATTTGTTCAATGTGTGAGGCAGAGCAGGACTTTTCATAAGTATGTCTCGTGGATAACAGTGATCCTTGTAGCTTCCTTTAAGTTTGATGTGTAGGGAGCATCTTGTCCAACCTAGAGAGGGAAAGGAAATATGAAAGATAAAGAAGGATGCTAATGGATATTTCTTCATGTGTCAGCAAAGGGATAGCTAAATCAAAAACCTCCCATAGGGGCGGCGCCTGTGGCTCAAAGGAGTAGGATGCCAGCCCCATATGCCGGAGGTGGTGGGTTCAAACCCAACCCCGGCCAAAAACTGCAAAAAAAAAAGAAAAAACAAAAACCTCCCATAATTCTAAGAATACTACATTCTGCCTTTGTTACTCAATAGTTAACTGTGACAGTATAAGCAAGATGCATACATGTATGAGAACCTACAGTTGATTGGAACCTATAACCTACTAGTAAAGTGCCCATTTACCCCTTTGATGTTTTTGCTTTGAATAAAAAAAACTCTGAATGTTATAGCAGGTTTGAATTCCAGACACACAAGAATTCTACTTTTCTTGAATTAGGACCAAACAATCTTACTACATTTTGAAAAGAGTTAGAGACTTGGGTCTATGTGAACCAAATATTTTTAAGAATTTCCCATTCTTCCCTCCCTATACTTTTCTTTTTTCCCCATCTAATTTTGTATGTACTTTTTAAGTGCTTAACTGTTATGAACATAATTATATTTTTGTGGTTGAAGAGTTTTTTCCCAACTAGACTGTAAGCTTCTTGAAGGCAGGGAATTTGGCTCTTTAGTAAACATAGCTCTTTAGTAAACTTTTGTGGTGACACTGGATGAGCCAGTGATAGTCTTTTAATTCATTATAGGAACTAAAAGACTTGGATTCCAATTCTGTTTTTGCCAGATGTATGACCTTGGGAAAGTCATATCACCTCTCCACACCTCAAATTAAGTATCAGTAAGGTGTAAATACCTGCCTTGGCTACCTTTCGGGGTTTTTGTGAGGCCCAAAAGATGTAATGTATATAAAATTGCTATCTTACTACTTTTTTTATTAATTCCTTTGTCATTTGTAGCCTGTTGTGTTCATAGAAGTTTAGAGTGGCTGCTACATGGGTATCTCTAATTCTAGACTAGACTTTTTAGTCCTCTTTAGGCCTATTTATTCCAATGTTATATAGAAATAATACTAATAATACTATTAGGTTGGGTGGGTGGCTCACACCTGTAATCCCAGCACTCTGGGAGTTTCAAGCAGGTAGATTGCTTGTGCTCATGAGTTTGAGACTAGCCTGAGCAAGAATGAGACCCCCCACTCTAAAACTACCCAGGTATTATGGCAGGTGCCTGTAATCCCAACAAATCGGGAGCTATGATACCAGGGCACTCCACTGAGGGCAATAAACTGAGACTCTGTCTCAAAAAAAAAAGAAATAATACTGTTAATTGGAGTAAAGAACTAAAAATACACACGTGATAAAATCATTAGACAAAGTAAGATTTAAGGTTATAGAAAACATTAACCTAGAGCAGAGATAATAAGTTGGCAATAGGTGCCTGAAACACTGTGATAAGGCAGATAATTTTTTTTTTTTTGGACAGAGTCTTAGTCACCCTGGGTAGAGTGCTGTAGCATCATAGCTCACAGCAACCTCCAACTCATGGGTTTAAGCGATCCTCTTGTCTCAGCCTCCTGAGTACCTGGGACTACAGGTACCCACCACAAGGCCTGGCTAGTTTTTCTAGTTTTAGTAGAGACATAGTCTTGCTTTGTTCAGGCTGGTCTGGAACTCCTGAACTCAGGTGATCCTCCCACCTCAGCCTCCCAGAGTGCTAGGATTAGAGGTGTGAGCCACCATACCTGGCCATGAGAAGAAAAATTCTGATGCTAGGCCTGGGTGGAGAGAGTGTTGTGCTTAACTATCGATATGTAATTTGACATAGAATTCAAGCGTGACAGCATGTATATCATCCTGGACACCTAGTTTAATTGTAGAAGCATTGGAAGCCTAGTCTCTTTGCCTTAGTGAGTGTTGTAGGCAGGAAAGAAAGAGTTTGCTTTCCCAAGTCATTTTTTCCCCCTTTAAACCTATAGCACGCAGTACTCCCAGATGGTCTCCTATATAAGTACTAATGAGGCCCAGCCCTGATGAACTTCCAAGGCCAGAGGATCAGGTGCATTCAAGGTGATATGGCCATGGATAACTTTGTTAGGCCTTCAAACCGTGTTTCCTAAACTTTGGTGGTGGTTCCTAAACTTTGTTGTATATAATCATTACTCAGGAAGAGGGATGAATATGTATGTTGTGGGCTCTGAAGTTCTTACAATTTGGGAGAAATTTCTTTTTTCTTTTTCTTTTTTTTTTTTTTTTTTTTGAGACAGAGTCTTACTCTGTCGACCTTTGTAGAGTGCTGTGGTGTCATAACTCACAACAGCCTCAAATTCTTGGGCTCAAGTGAACCCCTAGCCTCAGCCTCCCGAGTAGCTGGGACTACTGGTGCCTGCACAACAACTCTCTAAAATTAGCCCGGGTCTTTTTTTTTTTTTTTTGAGACAGAATCTCAAGCTGTGGCCCTGGATAGAGTGCCGTGGCATTATAGCTCACAGCAACCTCCACCTTGGGCTCAAGCAATCCTCTTGCCTCAGTTTTTCTATTTTTAGTAGAGATGGAGGTTGCTTTTGCTCAGGCTGGTCTCAAACTCATGAGCTCAAACAAACTACCCACCTTGGCCTCCCAGAATGCTAAGATTATAGGTGTGAGCCACAGCACCCAGCCTAGAGACAGGGTCTTGCTCTTGCTTAATCTGGTCTCGAACTCCTGAGCTCAAACAATCCACCCACCTCACCCTCCTAGGCAGGAGTCCTCAAACTTTTTAAACAGGGGGCCAGTTCACTGTCCCTCAGACCACTGGAGGGCCGGACTATAGTTAAAAAACAAAACAAAACTATGAACAAATTCCTATGCATATCGCGCATATCTTATTTTGAAGTAAAAAAACAAAATGGGAACAAATACAATCACACCGCTTTATGTGGCCCGCGGGCCATAGTTTGAGGACCCCTGTTAGAGTGTTAGGATGGCAGGCATGAGCCACTGTGCCTGCCCAGGAGAAATTTCTTAAAGAAAAATAGAAATTTTAAAAATATGAAATTATTTAAAAGGCCGTGAATAGGGTCCATAGGTCCTGAAACTTAAGCTTCATTAATTTCACAGTAAATCCAGTTCTACTTAGGGAGGTTGTTTAAAATCTTAAAAATAAGCTTAGGCTTCACTCTACACATTCTGATTTAGTATATCTGGGGCCCAGAGAGAAATATATTCAATAAGCATCTTATTGTGTTATGATTAGGCTGATATTAAAAAAACATAAATTTCGGCTCAGCACCTGTACCTCAAGCGACTAAGGTGCAGCCACATACTCCTGAGATGGCGGGTTTGAATCCAGCCAGGGCCCGCCAAACAACAATGACGGCTGCAACCAAAAAATAGCTGGGTGTTGTGGTGGGTGCCTGTGGTCCCAGCTACTTGGGAGGCTGAGGCAGGAGAATTGCTTGAGCCCAGGAATTGGAGGTTGCTGTGAGGTATGATGCCACGGCACTCTACTCAGGGTGACAGCTTGAGGCTCTGTCTCAAAAAATAAAAAAAATAATTTTCTTGGGGCGGTGCCTGTGGCTCAGTGAGTAGGGTGCTAGCCCCATATACCGAGGTTGGCGCGTTTAAACCTGGCCAAACTACAACTAGAAAATAAAAGGAAAAGAAAAAGAAAACATAAATTTCCATTTTATGATGTATAAAAGAATCATTCACTTTTGCTACATAACTGAAGCAGTTGCCTATCTCCCATCACTTATATGTTAATCCTGTTGTCTCTAAGCAAATGATATAAACCACACGGAAAGCACTTTCCTTCTCAGGCTGAGAGTCAGGTTGGGATTCAGCTGTCCCAGGTTTCTGGCCTCCCTCCCTTTGCCTTCTCCACCACCACTGGTGCTGGCACAGCTTCCTGGCTCTTACGCATCGACACTGAAGAGAGAAAATGACTAGTATTAGCTTCAAGTGGCTGGTAAGCTTTTGGTTATATTCTAAATTTCATGTCAGGCAAATAAAGGAAATCATCTATTCTATTTTTTTGTGTGTGTGTTTTTTGAGACAGAGTTTCACTTTGTCGCCCTCAGTAGAGAGCTGTGGTGTCACAGCTCACAGCAACGTCAAACTCTTGGGACTTAAGCAATTCTCTTGCCTCAGCCTCCCAAGTAGCTGAGACTACAGGTCCCTGCCACAAAATGCTCATCTATTTTTAGAGATGAGGTCTTGTTCTGGCTCAGGCTTGTCTTGAACCAATGCGCTCAGGCAATCCACCCATCTTGACGTCCAGAGTGCTGGCATTACAGGTGTGAGTCACCGCGACCATCCTGAATCTTTTTTTTAGAATAGATGATTTCCTGGGCTGGGTGCAATGATGCTATGGCACTCTACTGTTGCTAGGGTGACAAAGTGAGACTTGTCTCAAAAAAAACAAGAAAAGAAAAGAAAAGATTCAGTTTTATTGATTCTGTCCTTCCTAGAGAATGTCCAAGTATAGCGCAGGAAAGTAATTTGCATTGGTGGTGCCCATAGCTCAGTGGATAGGGCACTGGCTACATACACCGAGGCTGGCAGGTTTGAACCTGGCCCGGGCCAGCTAAAACAACAATGACAACTGCAATAACAACAAAAAAATAGCCAGGTGTTGTGGTGGGTGCCTGTAGTCCCAGCTACTTGGGAGGGTAAGGCAAGAGAATCGCTTGAGCCCAAAAGTTTGAGGTTGCTGTGAGTTATAATGCCATGGCACCCTACCCAGGGTGACAGGTTGAGACTCTGTCTCATAAAAATAAAAAATAACTTGCATTTAATGAGCACCTTCTATGTCCCAGGCACCTTTTACACAGTATGCCAACCTTCACAACTACCATAAGAAACAAATGTCATGGGACCTATTTTATAGATGAGGCAACTAAGGTTGGAAAATTCCAGCAACTCTCTCAAAACTGCTCAGCAAGTGAGTATGAGTAGCAGATCTGTCCAAACTCCAGAGTCTGTGCTCTTCTCATTATGCCATACTACCTCTGGAACAAAAGGAAGTCTTTATAGATCAAGTTCAAGGATCCAAAATAGCAAACTTACAGGACATGGAACTTCAAAAATTACAAATATTATAACGGAGACTCCAGTGAGCAGCAGGATGAAAGCAATTACAATTTTGATCACAATACTCCATTTCTGCCTCTTCTTGAGGTTCTCATCTATGTCTAAAGGAGAGAGAGGAATGTAAGAGGGGAAAAAAGCAAGAATTTAAGAGAGGGAAGAGATTGACTCCTTGACTTGAAGTTCTCCTGTCTCACAACACTAATAGGTGCCAAGCCTGACCCAGAGGCAGAGGCTGAATTTCCAATTCAAACTCAGAATCAGGAATGGGGTGAGCATCATAGGATCTGCTCTAACCTCTTTTGTAGCCTCTTCTGAATGAGTTACCTTCCCTGGTATTGGTAATATTTCATTATCATCTGTGCTGATTCTTGCACTGCTCTCAGGGGAAGAAAAGGCTTGGGTACACAAGGAGTTCTAAATGTATTTTTCACCATCAACTCTCTTGTGGTTCCTAGCTTTCTACTCTAATATTTTGTGGGATTGGAAAATCACCTTTCCTTTGCTTCCTTTGGCATTGCTTCTGGGTCATAAGCCAAATCTGGTGGCAAGTAGCTTATATGCATCTTGTTATTAATAATCTCATATTAATTTTTCCCCTAGTAAAAGCTGAGATGTAACCCCAACTAGACTGTTACAGAATTTGAGTCCTGGCCAATTTATGGAACACTGTTTCTAGAGTGAAGATGAAAACATGCACTTGATTTGGTGTCATTACTGTTACAATTGCTTAGTATTTAAATATTGTACATCTATAATGCAATGACTGAAATTACCTACCACATGAATGTATATGATTTATCCTGTTCCCAGATCTGGTTATGCTCATTTGCATGGAGGTAAAGGATCATTGATAGGGTCAAACTACAAACATATATCGAGAAGCTGATTTTTTTTTTTTTTTTTGTAGAGACAGAGTCTCACTTTATCACCCTCGGTAGAGTGCCATGGTGCCACACAACTCACAGCAACCTCCAACTCCTGGGCTTAGGTGATTCTCTTGCTGTAGCCTCCCAAGTAGCTGGGACCACAGGCACCTGCCACAATGCCTGGCTAATTTTTGTTGCACTTTGGCTGGGGCCGGGTTGAACCTGCCACCCTCAGTATATGGGGCTGGCACCCTACTCACTGAGCCATAGGCGCTGCCCGAGAAGCTGATTTTTTTCCATAAGAAATAGAATGGTAGGCTCAGCACCTGTGGCTCATTGGCTAAGGCGCCAGCCACATACACCTCAGCTGGTGGGTTTGAATCCAGCCCGGGCCTGCCAAACAGCAATGATGGCTGCAACAAAAAATAGCTGGGCCTTGTGGCAGGTGCCCGTAGTCCCAGCTACTTGGGAGATGGAGGCAAGAGAATTGCTTGAACCCAGGAGTTGGAGGTTGCTGTGAGCTGTGATGCCACAGCACCCTACCCAGGGCGACAGCTTGAGGCTGTCTCAAAAAAAAAAAAAAAAAGAAAGAAAAGAAATAGAATGGTTTCCTAATATAAACTCTGTAACTTCTTAAGCTCCAGTAAAATACTAGGAGACCTAGACTAATGTTGGGGCTAAAGATGTTTCTTTCACTTTCTGTTCTTGTTTTATTCCTAGTTATTCTGTACTTTGTTATTTCAAGGGGCTTAGAAAAATTACCTATAGTGGTAGTTTTCTCTCTTTTATTCCCAGGAGTAATGGAGTTGGGAGAGGTGGGAAAAGTCTCTGATGAAGCCCCCATCTCTGGATAGACCTTACATTGGGAGATTCCTGGTAAAAAAGCTGTAAAACAAGAAAGAAACATAGGACAGCTTTAGGGAAAATGTTATCTTGTCTTTGATTTTACGAACTAAATTCTAGCTCTACTCTGGTAATATAAACTTCTTTTTGTGTGTGTGTGTGTGGTGTTTTTTTTTTTTTTTTTTAAGAGACAGAGTTTCACTTTATTGCCCTCGTAGGGTGCCATGGTGTCACACGGCTCACAGCAACCTCCCAACTTCTGGGTTTAAGCGATTCTCTTGCCTCAGCCTTCCGAGTAACCTGGACTACAGGCACCCACCACAACGCCTGGCTATTTTTTTGTTGCAGTTTGGCTGGGGCCGGGTTTGAACCTGCCACCCGTGGTATATGAGGCTGGCACCCTACTCACTGAGCCACAGTTGCCGCCCTAATATAAACTTCTAATTGTAGTTCCATTGACCTATCTGTCCATAGGTTTAGGGTGTGAGCACAAAATAATGCCAAGAATAAATGAGGTTAGAGATACTAATACGTAGGAGATAAATTCCTGTGGAACATTTAACAAACATAGGATCAAGAGTGAAGGAGCAGACCGTATCTTGTTTGGCTATCAGTCAGAAGGCCATAATAACAATAAAGATGGAGGGTGTAACATCGTTGAAAGTTTCCTTCTTTTAAAAAAGGTGGCTCCAAAGTCCAAGGGACAACAGGAAATACAATTTGCCTTAATGACTGCTGCAAGTCAGTTTAGTGAGGTGTAAATCAACTACTCTGAGAGCGGATTAGGGAAAGCAAGAAGTGCTGGAAGAAGGAAAGTCTATCACATTTAAACATTCTGAAATGTTTAAAACTGAATACATAAGCCTGAGCAAGAGTAAGACCTCATCTCTGCCAAAAATATAAAATATTAGCAGGGCACAATGGCACATGCCGGTAGCGCCAGCTACTCTGGAAATTGAGGCAGGAGGACTGTTGAGCCCAGGAGTTTGAGGTTACAGTGAGCTATGATGATGCCACTGCATGCTAGCCAGGGTGGCAGAGCAAGATTCTGTCTCAAAAAAACCAAAAAACAAACAAAAAGGAATATCGAGGCTGGGCACAGTGGCTCACGCCTGTAATCCTGCCACTTTGGAAGGCCGAGGTGGGAGGATTTCTTAAGGCCAGAAAGTCTAGACTAGCTTGGGCAACATAGACCAACAGAGACCCCATCTCTACAAAAAATTTAAAATTTAGATGGGCATGGTGGCTCATGCCTGTAGATCGAGCTACTGTGGAGGTTGAGGCAGGAGGATCACTTAAGCCCAGGAGTTGAAGGCTACAGTGAGCTATGATGATGCCACTGCAGTCCAGCCTGGGCCACAGAGCAAGTCCCAGATCTCAAAAAATAAATAAAATAAGGGCAGGTGTGGTGGCTCACACCTGTAATCCTAGCATTCTGGGAGGCCAAGGTAGTGTATTATTGCTTGAGCTCAGGAGTTTGAGACCAGCCTCAGCAAGACCAAGTCTCAAAAAATAGGCATGTGTTGTGGTGGGCACCTGTAGTCCCAGCTACTTGGGAGGCTGAGGCAAGAGATCACTTGAGCCCAAGAGTTTTTTTTTTTTTTTAGAGAGACAGAGTCTTATTTTGTCACCCTCGGTAGAGTGCCATGGCGTTACAGCTCACAGCAACCCCCAGCTTTTGGGCTTAGGCTATTCTCTTGCCTCAGCCTCCCAAGTAGCTGGGACTATAGTAGCCCACCACAATGCCTGGCTATTTTTTTTGTTGTTGCAGTTTGGCTGGGGCTGGGTTCGAACCCGCCACCCTTGGTATATGGGGCCAGCACCCTACTCTCTGAGCCACAAGTGCTGACCTGGCCCAAGAGTTTGAGATTGCTGTGAGCTATGATGCCATGACACTCTACCAAGGGGAACAAAGTGAGACTCTGTCTTAAAAATTAATTAATTAGAAGTAAAAATATCTATAATGTGCAAAGCACTGATTCAGTATTTTATTTTTATTTTTTTATTTTTTTTTAGACAGAGTTTCACTATGTCACCCTAAGTAGAGTGCCTTGGCATCACAGCTCACAGCAACCTCACTCTTGGGCTCAAGCAATTCTCTTGCCTCAGCCTCCCAGGTAGCTGGGACTACAGGCACCCACCACAGTACCCGGCTATGTATTTGTTGCAGTTGTCATTGCTGTTTAGCTGGCCTGGGCTGGGTTTGAACCCGCCAGCCTTGGTGTATGTGGCTGGTGCCCTCCCTACAAGGCAATCCACCCACCTCTGCCTCCCAGAGTACTAGGATTACAGGCGTGAGACACTGTGCCTGGCCCTATCACCTTCTAATATACCATAAAATTTATTATATTCATTATTGTCAGCTTCCCCCTGGCCGCCTCCAGCCCTCCCCTCTTTGCTTGCTCCCTTGCTAGAATGTATCCAACTGATATACAGAAAATACTGAATCAGGCTCCCCCATAGCACAGTGATTATGGCGCCAGCCACATACCCCGACGTTGGCGGGTTAGAACCTGACTGGGACAACTAATCAACAATGACAACTGCAACAAAAAATAGCTGGGCATTGGGCGGTGCCCATAGCTCAGTAGTTACGGCACCAGCCACATCCACCAAGGGTGGTGGGTTCGAACCTGACCCAAACCAACTAGACAACAATGACAGCTGCAACAAAAAATAGCTGGGCATTGTGGCAGCTATTTGGGAGGCTGAGGCAAGAGAATCGCTTAAACCCAAGAGTTTGTGGTTGCTGTGAGCTGTGATGCCACAGCACTCTACCGAGGATGACATGATGAGACTCTGTGTCAAAAATAAATAAATAAATAAATAAATAAATAAAAATAGAAACACTAGCCGACTGTTGTGGTGGACAGCTATAGTACCAGCTACTCAGGAGGCTGAGGCAAGAGGATTGCTGAAGCCCAAAAGTTTGAGGTTGCTGTGAACTGTGGTCCCCACACTACTCTACCCAGGGCAACAGAGTGAGATTGTGTCCAAAAAAAAAAAAAAAAAATAGACTTGAAGGAAGTGAAGGGATTAGCTAAGCAGATGCCAGGGGAAGTAGCAACCTGGACAGAGGGGATAGCTAGAGTAAAGGGTCTAGAGCAGAGTACTGGTATATGACAGTTTTAGCAGAGCAGCAAGGAGATCCATGAGACTGGAGTGGAGTGAGCAAGGGAAGCAATTGCAGGAAATGATAATCTACAGTGATACAGGCCCATATTATTTAAGCCTTTGCAGGCCACTTTAAAGACTGGTTTTTATTCTGATTTGAATGGAGATCTATTGCAAAGTTTTTAGCAGAGGAGTGACAGGATAGTTCTGCTTTTAAAAAATTACTGGGTTACTGTGTGTGGATGTGCTAGAGGTAGGCAAAGGTAGAGGCAGGGTAGCCTGTTGGTAGGTTATTGCAGAAGTCCAGATCAGCAGTGGAAATGATGAGAAGCAGGTGGATTCGGCCTGTAGTCTGGGACTAACTTCACTTCCCTCCAGAGTTGACCTAATTCAATTCAGACGGTGGTTCCTGCTCCATATTGAATGGTCTCATATCACTGCTTATTAAATTAAGGCCTATAATTTCTACTTGACCTTTCTTTCTTTCCTTTCTCTCCTTTCTTTAAGAGACAGAGTCTTATTCTGTTGCCCAGGCTGGAGTGCAGTGGTGTGATCATAGCCCACTGTAGCCTCAGACTTCTGGGTTCAAGCAATCCTACTCCTCCAGCCTCCCCAGTAATTGGGGCTATAGATGTATACTACCACACCTCGCTAATTCTTTTCTTTTTTTGAGGTAGAGTCTCACTATGTTGCCCTCAGTAGAGTGCCATGGTGTAGAGTGCCAGCTCACAGCAACTTCAAACTTTTCTCTTGCCTCAGCCTCCTAAGCAGCTGGGACTATACGCACCTGCCACAATGCCCGACTATTTTTTGGTTGTCCCTATATACTCGAGTATAAGCCGAGTTTTTTCGGCACAAAATTTGTGCCAAGTTCGGGTTTTTCGGCACAAATTTTGTGCCGAAAAATTTGGCTTATACTCAAGTATATACGGTAATTGTCATGGTTGTTTGACAGGCCTAGGCTGGATTCAAACCCGCCAGCTCTGGTGCTAGTGCCCTTAGCCTCTGAGCTACATGCACTGAGCCCACACCTAACTAACTTTTTTTTTTTTAATTATTTTTAGAGACAAAGTTTTGCTCTATTGCTTAGGCTGGTCTCAAACTCCTGGCCTCAGGTAATCCTCCTGCCTTGGCCTCCCAAAGTACTGGGATAACAGGTGTGAGCTACCAAGCCCAGTAACTTTTCTGAATTACTCTTCTATGTTTTAATTAAGTCTGTGTGAAAATGATAGTTCTTTACTTACAGAGGCCAGTGACCAAACCAGGCAATGTACATGAAATTACATGGGAAGAAGTAGTTCCTGATTTCAGTTTTACCGTATATACTCGAGTATAAGCCAAGTTTTTCCGGCACAAAATTTGTGCCGAAAAACCCGAACTCGGCACAAATTTTGTGCCGAAAAAACTCGGCTTATACTCGAGTATATAGGTAATCAGGGAGATAGTGTTGGTAGAGACAGGCAGAGATAAACATAACATCAATAGGTTCAAAAGAAAAAACAAGGAAATGTTCAGCACAGTGCTAGTTAGTTTTCTGAAGTGCTAAGATATATTTATGAGACCAAGGAGATGCAGATAAACAAATCTCAATTTGGAGAAGTCATGTAAGTTCTCTGGGTTTTAGTTTCCTTATCTGTGAGATGACTACGATAAAATAATACTTGATCTACCTATTTCAAAGGGATGTTATAAAATTAGAAATAAAAATGAGAAAGCATGTATGAAAACTCGTTACAAACTGAATGATACTATGATTGAAAGAGGAGGGAACCGTAGTAGAACTCTGCCCTCTAGCCACAGAGATAATGGTATTTCAGTGTGGCAGGTCTTCCTACCTCCTAGGAACCACTGCCTCATGTTTTTTTTTTAGACAAAGTTTCACTCCTGGCCAGGCTAGAGTACTCTGGCATCAGCCTGGCTCACAGAAACCTCAGACTCCTTGGTTCAAAGTGATCTTCCTACTTCAGCCTCCCGAGTAGCTGGGACTACAGGCATCCACTGCACCAGTTTTTTTTTTTTTTTTTTTTTTTTGAGACAGAGTCTCAAGCTGTTGCCCTGGGTAGAGTGCTGTGTCATCACAGCTCACAGCAACCTCCAGAACTCTTGGGCTTAAGCGATTCTCTTGCCTCAGCCTCCCAAGTAGCTGGGACTATAGGCGCCCACCACAACACCCGACTATTTTTTGGCTGCAGTTGTTATTGTTGCTTAGTAGACCTGGGCCAGGTTTGAACCCACCACCCTAGGTATATGTGGCCAGTGCCCTTGCCAACTGAGCTACAGGCATCGCCCATACCTGGTTAATTCTTCTGTTTTTAGTAGAGATGGGGTCTCACTCTTGCTCAGTGTTTTCTCAAATTCCTGGCCCCAAGCAATCTTCCTGCTTCAGTCTCCTAGAGTGCTAGGATTACAGGCCTGAGCCACTGCCTCCAACCCATTACTAGCTTTTCTTTGGCTAAAGGTAATTTGAACAAGAATACCCCAATTTAAGGAGATATTTAAAAATCCAAATTTGGGTGGCACCTGTGGCTCAAAGGAGTAGGGTGTCGGCCCCATATACTGGAGGTGGTGGGTTCAAGTTTGTCCCTGGCCAAAAAAACTTAAAAAAAAAAAAAATCCAAATTTATGAAATAGATAACTTAGGAGGTCATAGTTTACAGTCCCAAAGACAGCACTGCTTTACGAAATTTCTTTTAATAGGGAATGCTAAATACCTTATATTTAAATGGAAATCTTCCCTAGAGATTATTCTGTAAGATTCAAGCAGGGCCATTATGAGGGAACATTTATGAGGCCTTAGATATTGCTTTAACATCTAACACTCAACTTTGTATATCTAGAAATTAGTCATATTTTTTCTCATTTGTAGCTATAGAAAGCAAGCTGTCGAGAAATTGATTGTCAAAGGTGATAATTAATACCAGAAGAAACACTAGTTTGATCTTATTTCTTCTATATCCTACAGTTTCACATGGAGTCATCAAAGCTTAGAAACTGGATCATGCTAATCAAATTCCAAAAAGCCTAATCCATGTACTAAAGTGACATCTAAAAATTTTACATTAAAAAATTGTGTCTGTCAAATGGATCAGATAGGACATTTTGTTCTTCTTGGTACCCTGGTCTAAAGATACTAGGTTGAGGGCAGCACTTGTGGCTCAAAGGAGTAGGGCGCTGGCCCCATATGCCAGAGGTGGTGGTTCAAACTCAGCCCCGGCCAAAAAAACTGCAAAAAAAAAAAAGATAGTAGGTTGTGAAATCTAATGCATAATTGGAAAGTTTATTGATTAAAATAGAATCTGAGCAATAGGATCTAGATAGTGTAAACTGTATTATAAGTGATAGAGACCTGATGTGAGAGAATACACTTGTGGTGCATCTTACAATGGTATATGTGAAACTTGGTAAATGTGGAATGTAAATGTCTTAACACAGTAACTATGAAATTGCCAGGAAGGCAATGTTAACCAGTGTGATATAAATGTGTCAACCGGTCTGTGAAACTAGTGTATGATGCCCCATGATCATATCAATGTACACAGCTATGATTTAATACAAAAAAAAAAAAAAGACCTGATGTGGCTAGGTTGACACCTGTAATTTACTGCACTTTGGGAGGCAGAGATGGGAAGATTGTTTGAGGCAAGGAATTCAGACTACCATGGGCAACATAATGAGACCCTGTCTCTGTAGAGAATGTAAAAAATTATCTGGGCAATGATGTAGGCGCCTAGAGTCCTAGCTGTTCAGTAGGCTAAGGTAGCAGGGATCACTTAAGCTCAGGAGTTAGGATACAGTGAGCTTGATGGTGCCACTGCACTCCATGCAGCCTGGGCAACAGAGTGAGACCCTGTCTCTAAAAAGAAAGAAGGAAGGAAAGAGGGAGGGAGGGAAAACTTAATGAGTCATTTTTCTATGCCAGAAAGAAATTTTGAAATATTTGTAATAGAGGGTCTTTTCCCTGGCCAAATTCCATTAATAGTAAGAAATAATACCCACCTAACTTTTTACTATGTTCCACATCATTTCTGATGACCATCTGTGTTGCAGAACATTTTCATCCTCACAGCTCCAAATTTCTACTTTACTCTGAGGACATTTTCATAAGCTGACTTCTGTTTCTGGGACATGTCCTATGGAGACTATCTCATTCATAGTGTGATAATTTAGGCCAGGTGCAGTGGCTCACGCCTGTAATCTTAGCACTCTGGGAGGCCAAGGCAGGCGGATTGCCTGAATTCATGAGCTTGGAACCATCCTGAGCCAAAGTGAGACCCCTGCCTCTAAAAAATAGTTGGGCGTTGTGGCAGGTGCCTGTAGTTCCAGCTACTTGGGAGGCTGAGGCAAGAGAATCACTTAAAGCCTAAGAGTTTGAGGTTCTTATGAGCTGTGAAGCCACGGCACTGTTCTGAGGGTGACATAATGAGACTGTCTCAAAACAAAACAAAAACAAAAAACATAGTGTGATAATTTCAGGGGATGTCTATTTCATGACCTCATAAATTTGGCCACTTACCTATTTTTTTTTTTCTATCCCGTTTGGGGTCTGTCGCATCCTGGTACTCAGTATAGTTTTAAATTCAGAATAGTCAGTTTCCTTCCAACTTGTAAAAGGGTTATATCTCAAAAGTCCATCTGTAAATTGGTTGTTTGGAATTAATCATTGTGGTTTCATAGAAATATATGGTGAATGGTGACTAGGTCTCCAGACTAATTCATAAACATCCATTTAGTGTCTTTGCATGGCTTAAATAGTACAAAGTAGTAGCTTAAGTTCTAGGCTTAAAGTGTACAGGGTAGTAGCTGAAGTTGTAGATGTGGGGACCAACCACTGTGTCGTGAAGGAAGGAGGAAGAGTGTCTTCCTTATTTCCTGGGAGGGTAACAAAGGGCAATTTTTAAAATTAGGTCAGGTTGATCTTTGGCATCTCTTCTTTCCCTTAACCTCAGTTTTCCTTATCCCCAATTTCTAAGAGCTGATGTCCTTAATTGCCCTGAGTCCCACAAGGCATACCACAATATTCACTCTGCTCAGATGGCTCTAGACTCCAAAATAACTTAAGTCCACCATTCTCTGTCACAAGTGCTACTAATTCAAGCAGGCCATCATAGCTTACAAGGAAAACAATTTGATTGAATTAAATTTTGCATTAATGTTGAGTGACTAAAAGCCCAAAATCTAGCCAGAAGCCTTTTGAGTTTTTAAGAGTTTTTTTCTACAGAAATCATCACTTTGGAATTTTTAAAAGGATAATAAAGTGAATTTTTCTTTTTGTTTTGAGACAGAGTCTCACTCTGTTGCCCTGGGTAGAGTGCCATGGCCTCACAGCAACCCCAAACTCCTGGGCTTGAGCAATCCTCTTGCCTCAGCCTCCCGAATAGCTAGGTGTGCACCACTATGCCCTGCTAGTTTTTCTGTTTTTATTGGAGACATGGTCTCACTCTTGCTCAGGCTGGTCTTGAACTCAAAGTGAGCTCAGACAATCCATCCACCTTGGCCTCCCCGAATGCTAGGATTACAGGTGTGAGCCACTGCACCCGGCCAATAATGAAGTGAATTAAACATTCAGGTCATGTGAAAATGTATAATTTGCTATACCTAGGCCACATCCTGAGAGCCTATCCACTTAATTTCCCAATCTATACTCTATTTTTTGAAGTTTTCCCCACATTGCCCAGCTGGTATGGAGGAATAGGACTTTTCACAATGTGGGTAGGAATGCGAAATGGAACTACATCTATGAAGGGTAATTTAGTAATATATATCAAACCTTTGACACAGCAGTCCTGTTCTTGGAATTTATCTTATTGATAAATTGCATATATATAAAAAGAATAATTAAAGTCATTGTAGCATTATTTGTGTTTGCAAAAGATTGGAAAGTATCAAAATATCTGTCAATAAAGGACTAGTTGAATAAATTATAGCCACACAACAGAATACTGTGTAACTGTTAAAAAGAATGAGGCAGGCTGAGCAAGATGGCTCACACCTGTAATCATAACACTTTGGCAGGTCGAGGCAAGAGGATTGCTTGAGGCCAGGAGTTTGGGACTAGCCTGAGCAAGAGCTTGCAAGACTCATCTCTACCAAAAAAAAAAGATAAAAACTTGAGCCCAGGAATTTGAGGTTTCAGTGAGCTATGATGATGACAGTGTACTCTAGCCTGGGTAACAGAGCAAGTCAAAATAAATAAATTAATTAATTAAAATGAGGCTGGCAGGTATATACAGATTGTTATGAAACAACCTATAAGGTATATTGCTAAGCGGAAGAAACGAGGTATAGAACAATGTATATAGTATGCTATCATTTATGTTTTTAAGATTTGTATATTGGTATGTGCTCAGAATATTTCTGGAAGGAAATAGAGTAAGTTGGGAATCATGGTTCTCTCAGGATAAAGAACTGGAGGATGGAGAGACAGTAGGAGAAAGACTTACTTTTTCATTATAAATCTGTGCTGTTTGAACATTTTACTGTGTACGTTCAAAATAAAGAAAATTCCAGGCTGGGCTCAGTGGTTCATGCCTATAATCCTAATACTCTGGGAAGCCAAGGCAAAGTAGATAGGCTGAGCTCAGGAATTTGAGACCAGCCTGAGCAAAGCGAGACCCTGTCTCTACTAAAAATAGGAAAACTGGCCGGGTGTTGGGCGCCTATAGTCCCAGATGGGGAGGCTGAAGCAAGAGGATCACTTGAGCCCAGGAGTTTGAGGTTGCTGTGAGCTATGACACCACAGTACTCAACCCCAGGGCAACTAAGTGAGACCCTGTCTCAAAAACAAAACAAAACAAAACAAAAAACACCCAAAAACACAAAATAAAGAAAAAAAACTATCAATTGAAGACCCATCAAAAATGGAGATCATCCTTAGCATAGTAGTAAAAAGAAAAGAAGAAATGGAGATCATATGAAAATCACAGCATATCAGGACTTGAAGGGGCCTTAGAGACTAGAAAACTGATTCTCAAAGAGAACATAAATTTGTCCCAGGGGAGGATAATCCATTTTCTTGTGGCTTTAGCTGCTAATAAGCTCTAGCTGGCTTCAAGGATGTCAACTGAAAACTAATGCCTGTCTCCATCTCCTTTTCCAATCTCACCTTTGCCTGTTAGAAGGGATCTAGTTGGAAACTTGAATGTAGGGGTTAGGTGACAGCTTGGGGAGGCAGAGCTGTTTCTGTGGGGAACAGCAATGATTTTCAGGTTCTTCAGAATATGCTTGACTTTTGGCTTTCTCACCAAATACACGTGGTTGATTTTCACTTTCCTCCCAGAGCCAAAGCACTGCAGGGTAGCCACAGTCTGATTTTGGATGAATGTTTTAGTTTCTGTGTGAGTTTCTAAAAGGAGAAAAAACAGACAGAAAAATGACACTGATTCTTAATCTGAATGGTGTGTGGCCAACCCACTTCCATTCCTGACCCCTGTTAAACTCCATTACTACATGTTTTTCCTCTTTTTAGTTTACTTTTTCCTTAGTGTACGTTCCTGGTACTAAATATACAAGTCTTGCCTTTTTTTCCTCCTGTCCTAAGTGTCATGAAGATAGGTGACTGCAGTAAATTCAGCACAGAGAAATGTTCATAGATTGTTTTCTTTAATGCACAGAGGATTAAGTGCAGCCTCTTTTTCTTTCTTTATCCCCATCTTTTTGATTTATACAGGCATGCCTTAGGTAATAGTTAATTTAAAAATTGGTTTTCAAAAAGCCTCCTGGGGGAGATACACATCTTTAAAATAGGATATTTGAGATCTGGGCTAGGAAGCAAGGAGAAAAGGTATCTTTTAAAGGTGAAATATTCTTGGAATGACAATGTGACTTTCCAGGAAGGGCCCATTCCCTACCTTGGATTAGCAAATTCCTGATGCTTCGCACATCCTTTGGGAAGTGCCCAGGCAGCTGTTCCACTTGGCAACTGCTATCTCTGACATCTGGTGGGGAGAAGAGGGTGAAGGTCAGAATTTACTGGGTACTTACTTTTAGAATTCTGGGCACTAGAGGGAAGATAACAATAGAATGCATTTCCTGCTGGTTGCAACTGAGGAGATCAAACACTCTTTAAAAAGAGTTTAGAAGTCACAGTCAAATACATACAACTAGGAGTTAACCTAGGAGTATAATGAATACTGAGTACCAATCCATTACCTTAGAAGAAGGAAAGATGATGGTCTTCCATGATTAAAAAAAAAAGAAGGAACGGTGAAACAGAGTTAAGTTACTAAGCTAATGAAAGGCTAACCAATTCATTACCTTTAACACTGCTTATTTTCTCCTTCCTGTTCTATCTGCTTTCCTGTATTAAAAAAAAACTGTTGAAAGCTTATTTAATCTAACCCTGAACAAGGTATCTGTATAAGTTTCCACAGGTCATAGTTATTTTTGCTTTTTGTCATGTGGCTCACAGGGAGTTGTGAATTTTCTTATTTTGTTAAATTTGTTACTGTTACATCTTATGGTATTTGGTTTTAACTCTGATTAGCTAATTTTAGAGATGAAATGTTTAGGAAAATATGAAACATCATGTTTTCTTTATTTTATTTTATTTTTTTTAGAGACAGAGTCTCACTTTGTTGCCCTTGGTAGAGTGCCGTGGCATTAGAGCCTCCAGCTCTTTGGCTTGGGCTATTCTCATGTCTCAGCCTCCCAAATAGCTGGGACTACAGGCACCCGCCACAACGCCCGGCTATTTTTTTGTGGCAGTTTGGCTGGGGCCGGGTTCGAATCCACCACCCTTGGTATATGGGGCCAGCACCCTACTCATTGAGCCACATGTGCCGCCTGAAACATCATGTTTCAATAAACAGTTACCAAAGAGCAAAGGGTGCCATTCCACCCCCATATCACCCTTTCCTTAGCTCTCCCCATTCAGGAGTATTGCCATCTAACTATTTGGAGGTACTACCTTAAAAAAACAAAGGCAACTTCTTATGAAGGGTTGTGAATTTGGGAGTCTGAGGTGATGACAATACTGAAACTGTGACAGTACCCTGTAGTAAAGAAAGCCATCTAACAGTACAAGAACTTTTAATGTTAGTTACATGAACAAGACAAAAGAATGCATCACATTCCCAGAAGATGTCTCATCATCTTCAGACTATCATTAGCTTTCTTTCTGGGTTTAATAAATTGCAGTGCTACTTAGATATGAAAGGATAAAATGGAAGTACTTCCAGAAAGTATTGTTTGCCTGATATCAGCTATATCTCTATCTGGTGGACAAGACCCCAGTGATTTCTAGTCCTTTCTGTTTCTCTAGGATATTAGGCTAGAAAAGTACTTACCTTTCTTATTGGCATCATAGGATCCAATGATTAGGCTGAAGACCAAGATAGTATCCATGTTAGTTTGAGCACATGCTCATTGCAGAGACAATTGACTACTGACCTGTCACAGCCTCTTACAGCTTTATCTCTAGTTGCTTTTACTGCCCTGGAACCAAGTCTGACCCTGAGAGATTCTGGTTCCACCCTGATTATTTTGCCCCATTTCCTGAAGATCCAGGAATAGAGCTGATTGGACAAATGGCCAAGAGTGCTTATTAATGATTGACTCAGGTCCTCTTCTAACTTTGCTGTTGGTGCTGACATAAAGAACTGTAATTATCCAGAGGTTTCTCTAATAGAAGGGCGTAAAGACCCAGTGATATGCTTTACAAATACTTGCAGATAGACACGTAGACATGTATATATTCACCTGCATGCTCACTGACACAGGTGCATGGATTTATACCCTAACAGAGAGATATGGAGATTTCTATTAATATAATTTCTAGACTAAAGCAGGAAATGAGGACTAGGAATCAGTAGAATTGTCTTCTAGTACAGAACCTGTTAGTAACTGTATCACCTTGGGAAAATTATTTCTTGGGAGCTCAATTTTCTTTTCTATAAATTGAGTCCTGACAAGATAACCTTTAGAATTCATCTAGTTATACACATAAACTCACATTAGCACAGACGTACCTATGGAGTTTTGCACATTTTCACATTCCTAAATAGTGAACTGAATGTGGATAGACAACATTCCTATTACTGTTGGGCTGAGAGTTTGTGAGGAAGAGCTAGGTGAGCGGTACTGTCTGCAGTTTGGGAAGGTTTTCCTAGACGGAGAACTGTTGATGATCTTTTCAAAATTGTATTTTTTAGTAAAAAATACACATCTAGTGTAATACTCTGTAGATTCTGTGACAGGATAGCTAGATGGATCATTAAAAAGAAATGAAGGGGCAGTGCCTATGGCTCAAGAAGGAGGGTGCCAGCCCCATAAACTAAGGGTGGTGTGTTCAAACCCAGCCCTGGCCAAGAAAAAAGAAAGGAAAAAGAAATGAAGATCAATTCAGATCTTTATCTACATTCAGAGCCTCTGTAGACTTTCTTCCTACTGCAGTGTACTGTGTTAAAGCCAATATGGGCTCGGCGCCTGTGGCTCAAGAGGATAAGGCGCCAGCCACATACACCTTACCTGTCAGGTTGGAATCCAGCCCAGGCCTGCCAAACAACAATGACGGCTGCAACCAAAAAATAGTCGGGTGTTATGGCAGGCGCCTGTGGTCCCAGCTACTTGGGAGGCAGAGGCAGGAGAATTGCTTGAGCCCAGGAGTTAGAGGTTGCTGTGAGCTGTAATGCCATGGCACTCTACCCAGGGCAACACCTTGAGGCTCTGTCTCCAAAAAAAAAAAAAAAAAGCCAATATGGATTTAGCTATGCATGAGAAGGTTTTGGAGGCTGAGACTGTGATTGATAATATAAAGGGAGCTTGGTTCAAGGGACTTGTCGTGAAGGAGTTTATGAGGTTTGAGTTAAATCATAACTTAAATACTACCGTTTCTTTTCTTTTTTTTTTTAGACAGACTCTAACTTTGTTGCCCTCAATAGAGTGCTTTGGCATCATAGCTCACAGCAACCTCAAACTCTTGGGTTCAAGGGATCCTCTTGCCTCAGCCTCCTAAGTAACTAGGACTATAGGCTCCTACCACAACATCCAGCTATTTTTTAGAGATGGGATTTTGTTCTTGCTCAGGCTGGTTTCAAATTTCTGAGCTCAGGCCATCTACCTGCCTTGGCCTCCCAAAGTGCTAGGATTATAGGTGTGAGCCACTGTGTCCAGCCACTACCCTGTTTCTTAACACTTGAATACAGCTTGAAATCTGGCTAAATTGAACACCAAAGGAAGTCTTGGTGGAGAAACATAAAGGGAAGAAATGTCAGCAAAGGATAATGTCTGAAATGTGGAAGGAGGAAGTGTTGGACATCCAACTCCAGTACCTTTTAATTCTTTCTCATTCAATAAGTATTTACTGAGTCCCTACTGTGCATCAGGCACTATTCTAGCAGTGAGCGAGACAAAGGACCAAGACAAAGACCAAGAGACAAAGTCTGTGTTTTCACAGAACAACAGGAAGCAGACAATACACATGGTTGAAAAATAAACTACTGCAGAAAGGCTAATAATAAACAAGATACAAATATATAAGATAACAAAAGATTGTGATAGTTGCTATAAAGAGACACACAGGGCCGGGTTCGATGGCTCACACCTGTGATTCTAGCACTCTGGAAGGCCGAGGCAGGTGGATTGCTTGAGAGTGAGACCTCATATCTACTAAAAATAGAAAAACTAGCTGGGTGTAGTGCTGCATACCTGTAGTCCCAGGTATTTGGGAGGCTGAAGCAAGAAGATTGCTCAAGCCCAAGAATTTCAGGTTGCTGTAAGCTATGATGCCATGGCAACTCTACCCAGGGTGACAGAGCGAAACTCTATCTCCAAAAGACAAAAACAATCTCATTAATAAATAAAATGCTATTAAAAATAATAAGGTGCATATTTTTATCTATAATAAAAAAAATAAATTAAAAAAATTAAAAAAAAAATAATAAAAAATAAAAGACACACGTGATGATGAGGTAAAAGATAATTGGCAGGGGCCACTTCAAGTAGAAGAGTCAGGGAAGACTTCCCTAAGGAAATAAGGTCTAGGCTCCGCACCTGTGGCTCAGGCGGCTAAGGTGCCAGCCACATACACCTGAGCTGGCAGGTTTGAGTCCAGCCTGGGCCCACTAACCAACAATGACCGCTACAACCAAAAAATAGCTGGGTGTTGTGGCAGGCATCTGTAGTCACAGCTACGTGGGAGGCTGAGGCAAGAGAATCGCTTAAGGCCAGGAGTTGGAGGTTGCTGTGAGCTGTGATGCCCACAGCACTCTATCCAGGGCAACAGCTTGAGGCTCTGTCTCAAAAAAAAAAGGAAATAAGGTCTAAGTCAATAAAACCAAGACAGTAGATGATGTCACTACTGGAACCAAGGGAGGAGAGTATTTCTTTTTTATTAAATCATAGCTATGTACGTTAATGCAATCATGGGGCACCTTGTACTGGTTTTATATACAATTTGAAATCGTGCTGGTTTTATATACAACTTGAAATATTTTCATCACACTGGTTAACATAGCCTTCCTGGCATTTTCTTAGTTATTGTGTTAAGACATTTATATTCTACATTTAGTAAGTTTCACATGTACCCTTGTAAGATGTACTGTAGGTGTGGTCCCATCGATTACCCTCCCGAGTATTTTTAATATTCTGTTTGAAATGTCCTGGATATGTGATAAAGGCCTCCAATAATGGTACTTTTTCTATACAAGCTTTTATTCCACCAATGAGGTATTCTAAACACAAAATCACTCCCTTGATAGATACTGTCTACCACTTATCCTTATATTGATAACTCTAAGAACTGGGGATCACAGTAGCCAATAACAAAATCCCTAACATAATACCATAGTACTTGCTGCTAGTGTGAACCCACAGAAGTATTTACCTCAAATCAGTTCTTTCATTTTAATATAGAAACATCATAGATAACAGGCTTTCTATCCAGCTTTTGGAGCAAGATTTTTAATGTTGATTGTACCTTAAAATACAAGATGAATTTTCTAGTATCAGAAGATTTGAAAAGAGTCATATGGAAAGAACTGAATGTTTCAGAGCAAAGCATGATAAGCAATAAGGTATATTCACTTTCTCTTATTGTGACTTTAAAATCTCAGGAAGAAACAGAGTCTAACCATCTAGATCCCACCTCTTCCACACTCTATTTACAAAAACTTAATACAGAAGAAAAAAAAAATATATATACCTTCACTGTCTTTGAATTTCTTGATTGCCACAATTTCATGCGTTTCCTGCAAAGGAAAAAAGACAGAAGGAAAGTCATTCTCCAGTGTTTTTCTGACTGGGGATCCCAACTGCCTTGAGGTATATTCTGGGACAAAGTAGCAAGAACCCAAAGAGTAAAAAAATAGATCCTCCTCCAGTTCCAAGCCTCTCATTTCTTGGTTCCAAAATTCTCTTTCTTACCATCTTGCAGATAATCATCAAGGAAGGAAAAGGAGAAAATGGAGAGGGTTGGGAGGCAAAGAACAGAAGATGGTGATAGAATATGTATGAACCATACATCAGAATTGTCAATGTCTTGAGGCTACTCAAAAGCACCCAGATGAGTGGCATAGACTGCCTTCTGCACTGTCCTTTGAAACCCAGACACACATTTTAATTGGGCTTCTAAGACCCAAAAAGGGCCTCTATAATACTTAATCACTGCTCACAGTGGAATGCCTCTTCCAAATCACCTCCCTTCACTTACCTTTCCTAGAAAATATATCTAGTTTTCACTAGCTTTTCCCTATTGATGGTTATTGCAAACCTAAAGTGCAATAAACATTCCATCACCACCTTCCCCCACCCTTATTTTTAATCTTCTGAACAAAAGCAGTTTTTGGGCATAATCTTGCTTTAAACTAAAACATGAAAATCTTTTTTTTTTTTTCATTTTTGGTTGAAGAAGAAAAAGGCTGGAAAGGAAATGGAAATACTAAGAGCTAAGTACCACTAAACAATTTATGTCTAATTCTGGTCTATAAAAGGAATAAGAAGGCTTTTGGTAAAATAATTAATATAAGTTCTTTAAAGCCAACATGCCAGTTAAATGCCTTCTGAATGACTCTAGCCTGCCTTTTTTTTTTTTTTTAAACTCTAAGTGGGTACACTTTCAGATCAAATCTTTTAATAAAACACTGTCCCTGCATCAAAACAAAACCTTTAAAATTGGACAAAATACCAGACAATAACCAACAGGGTGCAAATTATTAACCTATTAAAAGTATAAGTTTTTCTCCCAAGTCCTTTTCAAAAGCAAGGGGAAAGAAGAAAGGGAGCAAGTGGGAGGGAGAAAAGAAAAAGACCATTTTAAATCATCATGCTGAAAGACAAACTCTGAGTCCAAATCATGGCTGTACATCAAAACTCTGTTTCTCATCTACCCATTGATAAAAGAAAATATCAGCTTTCAATATATGTTATAGGAAAAAGAATTATTTGAAAGTGCTATAAATGATAGTTCTTAAGGGTATTACATTTTTCTTTTTAATGGAGGAATTGACAGAATTGTAGGATATAGACAACTTTTAGTATACAACTCATTTGTATATTAGTGATCTTCTGACTTAAAGAAACTCAGTCTTCCAAGTACTTTCTGATGTTATAACTGCTTTATTATTGAGAGAGAATAAATGTCAATTCTAAGTGATACGGGAGATTATCAGCTAGGATATTAATTAGCCTAGGTGGTACAACAATGATTCTTCTACATATACCACCCTCTCATAATACACTGGCATAATTTTCTTACTGCTTTTCAAATGGCTCTAGCTGCCATCCTACCTACAGCATAACTGAAAGGATAAACCCTATTAGGAACCTTCTCTTGCTTTGCTTACAGAGCAAAGAAAGGGGTAGCATGATGTACTTCTAGGAATAGAGTACAGCTGTTCACATCCCAAGGGAACTCTGTTCCAGGTAGTTTCCATCCTATATTCCACTCTAATGGAAAGAGTCCCACATACATTTCTTTTCATCCTAAATGTCTAAACTTGGTCAGACTGATTTTATAAGAGATCTTAGTTCAAAACTGTCCACTGACATGCAACAAATTTAAATTTAAAACTAGCACACTTACACCATCTTGAAGAAATGCATTAGTTTTTTTTTTTCCTGGCATCTCATAAATTGAATTTACTGTATAAAAGAGAACTAAAGGGGGTCAAATAAAATAAAATGCCTATTTTAAATTTTGTCCTTTCAAATACCATGGAAATTCACTTCCCTTAACACCGACTCTCAACATGTATGATTTATGTACTTTACAGAATGAAGCCAAACAGATGAAGTTTTCTACATAAAACAATTCAATGTTTAGTAGAAAACATACTCAATGAAGAGTAGAAGATGCTGGAAAGAACTTAACATTTCACTTGTATTCAAACTGCTTATAAAATACAAACTCACTACAGAATATATAAAAAGAGTACAAAAAATACATTAAAAGGCCATGCAGTGGCTCATACCTGTAATCCTAGCACTCTGGGAGGCCAAGGTGGGGGTAGGCGGTGTGGGATTGCCTGAGCTCAGGAGTTCAAGACCAGCCTGAGCAAAAGTGACACCCTGTCTCTAAAAACAGCCAGGTGTTGTGGTGGGCGCTGGTAGTCCCAGCTACTCAGGAGGCTGAGGCAAGAGGATCACTTGAACCCAAGAGTTAGAGGTTGCTGTGAGCTAGGACACCAGAGCACTCTACCAAGGGTGACAAGTGAGACTCTGTCTCAAAAAAAAAAAAAAAAAAAAAAAAGACATTAAATATATTCATATAACCCTAATATTTTGGTATATTTTCTTCCAGTAAATTTTTCTCAAATTGGAATAATAATATTCTATACCTTGTTGTGTGTTGCTTTTATTTCACTGGACATTATACAAGCAACATTTTGGCCTGTCATTAAATAACTTTTAAAACCACCATTTTTAATGGATGTTTATTTAACTAGTCTATCAAGGTACACATTTTGACATCTGCATCTTTATTTCTCTAGAGTAAATTCTGTTGGGTTGATAATTGGTTCAAAGGGTATGAATGTTAAAGGCTCCTAATACATACTGCCAAACTGATAGCCAAAAATATATTTCATAGTTCTCCTCAGTAGTGTATGAAAATACATACTATACCACTGTTGCCAAAATGAAATATAATCATTATTAAAAATCTTTGGAATTCAGTGAGATCAGAGAAGTTTTCTTGTATCAACTGGTAAGTGAAACAAGTGTACTAGGCTTAACATTTTTCTTAGTGATACATGGATAAGAATTTATTGCTAAATTTTGTTTGAAATATTTTCCCCAAATTGTGATCATTAAACTATTTAGGGTTTTGTTGTTACTAAATATAACTAATTATTACACAAATTTTAGTGATATAGGCCTTTGTGATTATGTCTACTACTTTTGGGCTCAAAAGTACTTACTTAGCCTGAGCATGGTTAATATTCATCTGCAATTACATGTCTTATGTAATTTCTTTCCATAAACCTTTATCAATCTGTAATTTATTTTAATATATGACATGGCAAGGTAATCTGAACAATATAACTTTTACTTTTTAGGATATGAAAGCATAAGCATATTTTATATTTTAGAAGAAGAGGGGGAGGAGAGAGGAAAGAGAGAAGAGGGCTGAAAAAGGGCAGTATCCCAAAGAAAGAATCCCCTTAATATAATTTTTAAATACTGAATCAACTTTCCCAATACTCTTCACTATGGATTTATAGTTCTTTGTTCTATCTTAGCATCTTTACATATATAGTCTAGATTTGCTTTCAGAGATTTCTAGTCAACTCTAGTTTAGCGCAGACTCTATTGATTTGTTCTTCCATTAGAAGAAGTTAAACTATTGTGACCTTAAACTGTTTTAAATTAATCTGAGGTTATAGATCCCGATTCTTCATATACCATTTTGTTAAGTACATTTATTTTTGAGAATAGGTTTTGGCTGTTAACTTTAACTTGTAATTATACACATATGAGCTATATTATATTTCATCTATACTTCTTTATATATTAATTGGCTTCACTGTTTACCACCAGTCCTTTTCTTCTATTCTTTTCACACATTTGAGTAATTGATTTGACTTAATTTTTTTGCTTAGACAGAGTGCATCTCTGAATGGTTTTATGAGGAAGTACCCTATTTTCCAAGTCTTTGAATATATGAACATCCCCATCCAACTTGACAGGCACAGAATTTTGGGGAAGGCAACTTTTCATTCTTCAGGGTCTCTGTAAGCTTATGTGCACTGCAATGCCCTGGAAAGTGCCATTCACACCACAGACACTGTATATCGGTATGCTTATTAAAGCAAGTTTAAAGCATATAGGAGTAAAGTGTCTTGTAATAAAATCCATATACTAAAATACTCTGCCAAGAAGAAAATTAAGGGTCTTAAAAGAAGAACCATTTTCTAACATGCAGAAATTATAACCTACGACTAACTGATCTTTCACAAAGCAAACAACAACATACACTGGGGAAAAGAAGCCCTATTTAACAAACAGTGCTGGGAAAATTGGTTAGCTACATGTAGAAGAATGAAACAGGACCTCAACAGAGAGAGAGCACCACTTACAAAAATTAATTCAAGATGGATAAAAGACTTAAAAGTAAGGCATAAAAACATAAAAATTCTAGAAGAAAATGTAGGACACCCTCTTCTACACATGAGCCTAGGCAAAGAATTTATGACTAAGACCTCATTAGGACCCCAAAAGCATCAACAGAAATAAATAAATAGGTCTTGATTAAATTTAAAAACTGCAAAAAGGAAATAATCAGCAGAACAGACAACCTACAGAATGTGGGGAAAGTATTAGCAATACATCTGATAAAGAACTAATACTCTGAATCTCAAAGAATTCAAAATAAATCAGCAAGAAAAAACCAAAAAACTCCATTAGAAACTGGGCAAAAGAGATGAACAGAAGCTTTTCAAAAAATATAGACAAATGTCCAAAAAACATGAAAAAAATGTCCACCATCACTAACCATCAGAGAATGAAAATTAAAACCACAATGAGACATCACCTTGCCCCTATCAGAAGGGCTACTAATAAAAAGTCAAAAAACAACAGATGCTGGCATGGATGCAGAGAGAAAGAATGCTTATACACTGTTGGTGGAACTGCAAATTAGTACAAACTCTATGGAAAACAGTACAGAGATTCCCCAAAGAACAAAAGTAGATCTACTATTCAATCCAGCAATCCCATGACAGGGTATCTACCCAAAGGAAAGGAAGTCATTTTATCAAAAAGACACCTGCACCCAATTTTTATTGCAGCACAATTCACAATCATAAAGATGTGGAATCAACCTAAGTTCATAAGTAGATTAACAAAATGTGATATATATACACCATGGAATACTACTCAGCCATAAAAAGAAATAAATTAATGTCTTTTGGAGAAATTTGGATGGAACTGGAGACCACTGTCCTAAGTAATGTTTCTCAGTAATGGAAAACCAAACACCACATTATTCTCTAATAAATTAGAACTAATTGATGGACAGAGAAGTCGCCGGAAATCAAGAAGTGGGGAGAAGACAGTAGTGGTCCAATGGAGGGGAGACTCCCTCACCCAGGGTCCTAGAGGGGGGTGGGAGCAGGTAGGGAGAGATGGCCTTGCTCCTCATTAATGTATTGCCCAATAAAGAGTTCTCTCTCTCTCTCTCTCTCTCTCTCTCTCTCTCTCACACACACACATACACACACACACAGAATTGGGGAGAGCAGAGAAGGGAAGGGTAAAAACCTACCTAACAGGTACAGTGAACACTATTCAGGTAATGGGCACAGTAACAGCCCTCAAGTAAGAATTATAATAGCTATCCATGGAACCAAAACATTTGTATTGGTTTGATATTTTGAAATTTTAAAAAACTCACAAGCCCCCCTCCCCTGCAAAACTGCTCTTCAGAGTGCTTATACCATTTTTCATTCTCACCAGCAATGTATAAGAATTCTAGCTTTTTAGTTTTCAGTATATAATTCTGCATGTATTAATATATCATTAGACATATGTGCAGGACAGGCGGATATACTATGTGTCAATTAAACTTATTTTACCTTTTGGGAACTACTATAAATGGTATTTTTAAATTTATTTTTTTAATTTTTCATTGCTAGTATATACAATACATCCAATTGATTTCTGTGTATTGAATGTTTTTTTTTTTTTCTTTTTCCTCTGGAGACTGAGTCTTACTCACGGTGGTTCACAGCAACCTCAAACTCCTGGGTTCAAGGGATCCTCTTGCTTCAGCCTCCTGAGTAACTGAGACTACAGGCATGTGACACCACCCCTGGCTAATTTTTTCTATTTTTAGTAGAGACGGAGTCTTGCTCTTGCTCAGGCTGAACTCGAACTCCTGAGCTCAAGGGATCCTTCCACGTCAGCCTCTCAGAGTGCTAGGATTACAGACATGAGCCACCATTGAGAAACAATGATCTGACAGTAGTCTCTGGTATTTACTGTTGTCGTAGAAAAGTCGTCAGAAGTCAATTTAGTTTTCGTTACAATATGAATAACTTATTTTTCCTGCCTAGATACTGTAAGGCCTTTTTCCCCCCTCCCTTAATATAAAAAAATTTAAATTATCAGAATAGATTGAGAGGAATCTGTGTGTACTTTTTGAACTAATGTTACCTGGACATAAATAAAATTTAAAAAGTTTTCTTCTGGCAACATTAAATGTTGGTTCTACTCCTATTTTTCTAGTATTTTCCACTATAAACCTTAGCACTTTTAGGTTGGCTCTTTGGCTCTTTGGCAAATGCTTACTGTTTTGTTTACCACTGCATCATCAGCGTGCGGCAGAGCAGGGACAGAGTAGGTGACCAGAAAACATCTAATACACGAACATTTAACACAAACATTTAAGAGGTGCATTATTCAAAACTGCTACATCAGTTTTGTTCTTTATTTTCTCCATTTTAGGTTTCTTTATCTTCTTTCCTTATCTCAGCCAACTTTTGCATTTTTTGCCTTGTTTCAGCTTGTTCTTTCTCTGTAGAGGTCATATCCTCCTGGCTTTCTTTCAGGAGACTAAGCAGATGTCTTCATCAGCTTGTTACAAAAAAAAAATCATTTTTGGATCTATGTATTGCTTCTAAATTTTCGGAACATTTTATCTTCTCATGTCTATTTTTCATAGTATCCTCTTCACCCTATCTCCCTTTTAAACTCATCCTCATTAAGATGGAAAGAGACTCACCAGGACTGGCACTTGGCATCTGAACTACAAGTACAAATTGATACAGCCCAAACCCAACTTCAAAACCTGGACTGCTAGTACACATCCTTCTCATTGGGGTTGGCTGGTCTGAGGCTGAGTTGCCTGGACAGGGTCCTCTGAATAAACTGGAGAATGCCTGCAATTGGCAGTTTACCATTATCACAGCCTGCTCCCTCACCTTCACCACACTTTCGGTGGGGCGAGGGGAGGTTAACAGGGGCGGGACAGCCCCAAATCCTGGGATGCTACATGTCTCTTCCAATCCTTCTTGCCTTGCTACCTTTGGGGGGGTTTAGTCTCTGAAAAGATGTTAACCCAGATGCTAATGTGGGCTAGTGGGAAGATGACAAGTCCAGCTTCAGAGAAGTCAGGTCATAGTTGCCTCAGGGAGATGGCTGCCTGCTTTTCAGACCCTCTGGACAGGGGTCCAAGTCTCTTCCTCCTCCCTTTGGATATTTTGCATGATTTGGGTCCACAAAGTAAAACAAATAGCATCATGTTCAAGACTATGCTTTCAATCCATCCTGCTAATGAAATAGTTCTTCCTTAAACTTTGCCAATAATCTTTGATATTTAATTTCTAAATTTACACAACTGCTATGAGTTTGTTTTTATTTTTAAATATCTCCATAGGTATCTAATGGAGAGGTAGGAGATGATACACCAAGTGTTATTACTTGTTCTACCACCACCCTAAGAGACTATATATAATATAGGTATAGACAAAGAAGAAAAACATATGAAAAATAACTAGGAATAACTTGCTTTAAATTCAATTTATTCACAAAAATCATACTATTGCCCACACAACGTCTGCAAGAGAATGCCACCAGCTGTAGTCAGTGAGATAGGCATAATTTGCTACTTATTTCAGTCTTAGTTTGTTTAAATAATGGGGTAGT
>CAUYPK010034625.1:0-21342 GCA_963574355.1 Loris lydekkerianus | reverse complement strand
CTCTTCTAGCTTGAAAGGTTTCAGCAGAGAGAGCTGCAGTTATTCTAGTATTCTTCCCCTTGTAGGTAATGGTTTTCTTTCATCTGGCAGCTTTCAGAAATTTCTCCTTCATATTAACTTTAGTGAAATTGATTATGATGTGTCTGGTGGTTGTCTTATTCAGGTTGAGTCGTGCTGGAGTTCTGAAACTGTCTGCTATCTGTATTTCGGAATCCCTTGGCATATCTGGAAAGTTCTCTTTCATAATCTCATGGAGAAGAGACTCTGTGCCTTGTGAAGCCACTTCATCACTGTCGGGGATCCCTATAAGATGAATGTTGGTTTTCTTCGAATTATCCCAGAGCTCTCTGAGAAATTGGTCTGTTTTTGCTCTCCATTTCTCTTCTTCTTTGAGGGTGTGGGGGTGTTCGAAAGCTTTGTCTTCAATGTCAGAAATTCTTTCTTCTGCTTGCTCCATTCTGTTACTGAGGGATTCTACTGTGTTTCTCAGATCTTTGAGTGATGCAACTTCTTGTCCCAATGATTCAAAATCTTTGGTCATTTGCTCTTTGAATCTGTTGAATTCTTGAGATAACCTTTGGAATTCTAATTCGATCTTATTTGCTATCCAGATCCTGAATTCAATTTCTGACACCTCAGCTATTTGTTTGTGCATGGGGTCTTGTGTTGTTTCTGCCGCATTGATCCTTGGGGGAGTTGATCTACTCTGATTATTCATATTGCCAGAGTTTTTCTGTTGACTTCGCCTCATGATTGCTTTTTACTGTTGCCTCTGGCCGTCTCAGAGTTGGGGAGGTGTCTCTCCAAGATTAGACCCCAGCAGGATCACTCTATTGATGCTGGATCTTTGTAGGGAGTAACCCTGTGTAGTTCCTCTGGGGCTGCTATAGTTAGGGAGTTCTGGTTGTGGAAACAGCTCCGGTGTACAACACACTCGGATTCAGCAACAGGGCTGGGGGTGGTGCCAAGGTTCTGTGTGCCTGGCGCCCAGTGACTTTGGCACAGAGAACCCAAGGCTCTAGCAGTCTCTGGCAAGGAGAAGGGCTCTGCACAGAGGCAGGGAAGGCTCCAGAGGTCACACAGTTACCAGAGTCCCTGGTCAGATGGATTAGCTAGTGTGGAGGCTGGGAGGACACAGGAGGGGGGATGCAGGGTTGCGTGGCTCCCGCAGTTCCTAGTCAGGGAATGTGGAGCCCCGGTGGGTGCGGGGTCACTGGTCAGGATTCGCTGCACACCTCTTATGGAGGTCTGGGCGGTGCCAAGCCCAGGAGTTTGAGGTTGCTATGAGCAGTGGCGTCAGGGCACTCTACCCAAGGCCATAGCTCAAGGCTCCAGTGTGCTAAACTGTCTCACTCTGCCCCTAATGATTAGGGCTGTGAGGCAGTTCAGTCCCCGCCTTTAAGCTGCTCAGTCACTAGGTTACTTTGTCCTGCCCGTTTCTTGCTCGGGGACCCTGAAGGTGGGGCTTGCTGGAGCAGTTTTTTCACACAATGGCTTTCACTGAGGCCAGTTCAGTGGCTCATTCTGGGGCCCCAGACAATGCCCAACGTTCTCCACACTTCTGCTCAAGCTCTCCCCAAGGCAGCTCAACTGAGCGCCAAGTCCAAGAACATCAAAACAGTTCACAAGTAAGGCCTTTCCAGTTTGCAGTCTCTGTGCTGCTTGTACTCACGGTTGCTGGCGTGATTAGGTTGATCGAACACATGCAGCCACTTGCCAGTTTTCCACTGTTTTTGTCCTCGTCCTGGGGTCCACAAGTCCCTTGCTGGCTCCCTGTATCCTCAAAGGGATGATCATAGGCAGATCCCACCGGCCAGAGATGTCTGGAGTCTTGTCTCCCCAGATTCCCCGTCCCCAGTTGCAGGGAAGCTGTTACTCCTGAATAATTATTTCTATGTAAATTTCATATTTTGTGTTGTCATGTTAACTTTAATTCTCTAATTGTTAATGGTATACAATGGATATTTGTATATTGAACTTAAAAAGTCATAGAATAATGGTAAATATTAGTTAAAAAAACTGGACAAACTTTATCTTCTTTCATATCTGTCATAACCCAGGGTAAAAGTCTAAGTTAATTCCTTATTATTAAAATTTTCTTGAACATAAAAATAAATAAATAAAATACTTAAATGAATGGATTTAGAATGTTTCTAACATAAAGAAATGATAAATGCTTGAGCTGATGGATACCTCAAGTACCCTAATTTGATTAATTAGCATTGTATGCCTGTATCAAAACATCACATGTGTGCTATAAGGATACACAACTATTATGTGCCTATAATTATGAGAAAATATTATACAAAGGCTGGGTGTGGTGGCTCACACCTGTAATCCTAGGACTCATGGGTAGATTGACTAAACTCGGGATTGGAGATCAGCCTGAGCGAGAGTGAGAACTTTTCTCTAAAAATAGTCTGGTGTTGTGGCAGGTGCTTGTAGTCGTAGCTACTTGGGCAGCTGAGGCAAGAAGATCACTCAAGCCCAAGAGTTTGAGATTGTGAGTTTGAGAATGCCACAGCACTCTACTGAGGGCAACAAAGTGAGACTCTTTCTTAAAAAAAAAAAAAAAAAAAAATTATACAAGGCGGCTATAAAGTGCATGTGCAATTTATTATGTGAAACTATTTTAAATTATGCACGAATTTCATGTCCACCCTGCATATAGAAAGTATAAAAAAGTAAATCTTATAGAAATAGAGAGTAGAATGATGCTACCAGAGCCTAGGGTGATTAGCGAGGAGGAAAGGGGTTGTTTGATGTTGATAAAAAGACGCACAGTTGCAATTAGATAGGATAGATAAGTTCAAGAAATCTATCATATAGCATGGTTACTATAGTTAGTAATGATACATTGCATCCTTGAAAAACCCAAAGAGAGCAGATGTTAAGTGTTCCCATCAGAAAATGATAATTATGTCAAGTAATGTATTTGTTAATTAGCTAGATTTAAGCATTTTGCAATGTGTATATACTTCAAAACATCATGTTATCTGACAATTAAAAATTGCTTTTATTCTTATTCTTTGCAATTCATCCAAACCATAAAAAATGGAGGATATACTTCCTTATTTTATACACCATAGATTTTAGAGACTTAATGGCCTTGCACCATGTGTCATTCTTAGTCTCCAGTGCAATTTCTTAGTTCTTATCCATCCTCTTTCATAAAATCTTTCTTGTTTGAGGCCCATGGGACTGTGCTGCCACACCCTCATTTTTCCATGTTTTAAATCATATACTAGAATCTTAGTTCTAGAATCTTAGTCTAGTTTAAATGGATTCAACCAAAAGCATTATTCTTCACAATAAAAGGTTAGGGGTTGTCCATGAACAAAGAATAGAAAAAAAAAAATGAGATTTCTAATTATCCATTAAGGGATGTACAAGGTACTTCCCTTGAGAAGCTATGCACTAACACAAGCACCTAGTTCACACTTCAAAGCAACTTTGGAACTCTATTTCTGGAATGGGCATCAGAGCTGTCATTGTATGAGGGCTGACAATTAAGTTTGCAAACTCATTCTAGAAAAAGTGCTGCATAACTCATTGCTGAATGTCATTATAGTCACCAGATGGCCGAGAGGAGTACTTTGAAGGTAACTATAGTGATATTCAGCAATGAGGTATGCAGAATTTTCTCTAGATGAGCTCGCAAACTTACTTGTCTAATCTTTATATATAGTATAATAGAAATGTATGTTATAAGAGAATACAGTCCTGGCTTGGCACCTATAGCACAGTGGTTATCGCACCCACCACATATACCAAGGCTGGCAGGTTCGAAAGCGGCCTGGCCAGCTAAACAACAAGGACAACTGCAACAAAAAAATAGCTGGGTGTTGTGGCGAGTGCCTGTAGTCCCAGCTACTTGGGAGGCTGAGGCAAGAGAATCACTTAAGCCCAAGAGTTTGAGGTTGCTGTGAACTGTGACACCATGGCATTCTACCAAGGGGAACATAGTGAGACCCTGTCTCAAAAAAAAAAAAAGGAATACAGTCCTCCTAAAAATCTCATATTTCTTTTTATTACAAAAACAATCCAATTTGTGCAATTTTAAGATGCTTTCAGAGAACTTCTATGAGCTTCTATTTTCTTTTTCTTTATGTATTTAAATGCACACATCTCTCCTTCACCTTTGGAAGTGTGTGGGTTTGTGTAGGTGCATGTGGAGGCTTAGGTGGGTAGGTATGTTTGTGCAGGTGCAATACTTAAAAGAATTGAGACCATGAAGACAGGAAACCCAGAGCATTTTTGTATCTTTTGATCTACAGGAGAGGCAATGTTTTGTTTATTGGAATTTTGTGGACCCAGCCATGCGCATAAGGCAGTGAGAAATTGAGAAGTCATCTTCTAGCTGCAGACTATTGATTGAACAAGATATTATCTTGGAGAAAACTTTACATAGGTATCTTTGTGAAACGTCTGTTCAAGAACTTAATAGAAATAATACTTTGTGTTAGATCTTTTGTTCCATTACTTATACAACAGAATGAGAATACGCCCCCCAGATATTGGTCATTGATTATCCAAAGTCACTGAGATCAGAAAGACATAATTGTTTTAGAATGTCTGTTGGTCAGCCCAGGTCTGCATCAGATCTGCATCTAGAAAAGAGACTGAATGGAAAGCCTGGAGTAGGAAGATTATTATTCAATTTTGCCTGGAGATATAAGTATCAGGATTTCTTTTTCTTCCCTGTGATAGAAGATGGGGGCTTAAAAATTGGTAAAACTTTGCCATTGTTTTCTCATTAGCTTTGAGACCTCTGGGAGTTACAAGTTTTCACTATCACTGAGGATGTTGTCAGTAACTCTAAGATCCATAGGTCCAGGCATACAGATAAAACTGTGAGAACATTGTTATTAGAGAATTTTATGTTTTATTTCAAAATATTTCAGGGGTACAAATGTTTTTGGTTACATGGATTGCTTTTGTAGTGGTTGAGTCAGGGTGATAAGTGTACATGTCACCAGATAGTGTTCTTTGTACCTGTCAGGTAGGTTTTTGCTCAACCTCCCTTTCCCCATCCTCCCTTCTTGTTTTCCATTGAGTTTTACTTCCCTCTATGCACATGTGTAGTCCTTCATTAGTTCCTGTTTATTTACTTGTTATTTGTTATTTGTTTGGCTGTACAACTCCCCTGACTTATTTTAATACGCACATTATTATTCAGGCTAGTGAAAATTAAATGAAGGAATGTAGAGAGTAAAGAAGTGTTTTCTAAAGAATGAGTCCCAGGTACAAATAGAATGTAGATAATGTGCAGAGGTGTAATTGTGGCTGTGTTGGTGTTTTATACGTATGTTTAGGCTATATTTTTAAAAATTTATATGACATTTAATCAAGATAAATGGGTAAAATTAAAGTTATGTTTTTGATAATTTTGACTATTGAATAACTAACATTGATCATGTCCATTCCTTTTTTCCAGATATACAAAAATATGCTTTCCCTTTCCCATTTAAGATGAGCATGTCACCATTAAAAATGCCTTTTATTTTCAAGCTGGAATTGAACTTACAGCCAACACCTTTCTACTCTTATTCCATATCTTCAAACTCTTTCTGGATCATAGACCTATGGTGATCTCATTTCCTGTCACCTGGATCTTACTCACGTGATTTTGCTTCTCATCATGGTGTTCATGGTGTCTATGGGAGTTCTGGGAGTCACGAGTTTTCAGAATAACTTCAAGTGCAGGGCACTCTTCTACCTGAGCATAAGGCTCAGGCCCTTCATCTGCACCACCTGCCTTCCAAGCATGCTCCAGGCTTTCACTGTCAGCCTCAGCACTTCCTGGTTGGAGAGGTTTAGATGCAAACCCACAGGTCATATTATTAATATTTTATTTTCTCTTAGGGTTACTCAGTTTGTCTTTGTCTTGAGTAATTAATTCTTCACTGTGGCTTCTTCTAATATGTCTGAGAGCAATGTGCTAAGTATTAGTAAGTACTGTTCACTTTCCCCATAAGCTACATTTTCTAGAGCCTCTCTTTCATGCTACCACTACTTACAGATGTCTCCTTTGTGTAATTATGCTGCTGTCAAGTGCATACATAGTAATTCTCCTGTGTGAGCATTAGAAGCAACTCTAGCACTTTCACAGGTCCAGCCTCTCTGCAAGATCCTCCCCAGAGAAAAGACAACCCAGACCATCCTGCTGCTGGTGAGTTTCTTTGTGGTCATGTACTGGGTGCATTAGATTATCTCTCCCTTCTCATTCTAAATGTGTGGCCTTGAAGTCCAGTTTCTTTGTAAGTGATTTTATCCAGTGATAAAATTAAATTAATATCTCACTTGGTGGGAGAATACTAGTTTTTTCCATCAATATTTGTATGAGTGTCATACGTTACTTCACAGTGTGAATCATTTCCCAGCTTCTGGGTGTCCTGGTATTTTCCCTATAAACCTCCCAGTACCTGCATGTCTCAGGTCAACAGAGGCTTCATCAGAGACACCTGGGCCATCCTGGAGAAGCAACGGTGGAGATAGAGCCCAGCTTGGTGACTGCCACAAGAGATAAAGTAATTAGTTTTAATTTAATAGTGAATACATGTGGTGTTTATTTTCCATTATTTAGCTACTTCATGTAGGATAAGTGTTTCCAGTTCCATCTGGATTTTTGCAAAAGACATTAAGTTATCCTTCTTCATGCATGAGTAGTATTTCATGGTATACATATACCACATTTTGTTAATGTGCTCATAAATTGATGGGCACTTTGTTTGATTATCCATTTTTGCAATTGTGAATTTTGCTGCAATAAATATTCAAGTGCAGGTGTCTTTTTGATGAAATGACTTCTTTAACTTTGGGTAAATACTACCCAAGGTGATTTACAGATTCATTGCAAAATACCTCACCAAAATACCAATCCTAATCCTGCCGTAACTAGACCAGTTCAAGCATAACTCTACTCAGCTTTAGAAATTAGATTGACCAGTGTTCTCATCAATTAAGCAAACACTAGCCTCTTTCTTTGTTTCCTAAAATTAGACAAACTCTTCCTCCAACGAAGGCTTAAAGCTCTACAGAAGTTGGCTGTATGTGGCTGGTTTTGTATCCGGGTTTTCTGTTCTGTTCCATTGGTCTATGTCTCTATTTTGTGCTAATACTATACTCTCTTGGTTACTATAGACTTGTAGTATAGTTTGAAGTCTAATAATTTGATGCCTCTGTATTTGTTCCTTTTTATCAAGATTGCTTTGGCTATCCAGGCTCCTTGCTGGTTACACACGAAGTGTATAATTATTTTTTATAGATTTGTGAAATATGACATTGGGATTTTGATGGGGATTGCATTGAGTCTGTAAATTACTTTGGGTAGTATGGACATTTTAACTATGCTGATTCTACTAATCCATGAGCATGACATGTTTTTCCACTTGTTTGTATCATCTGTCATTTCTTCCTTCAGTTTTTTGTAGTTCTCTTTGTAGGGATCTTTCACTAAATAGTTATTTTTAGTTATATTTTATTGACACAGGACACATTGTTACATTTTTCCAGGGTCTAGTCTTCCAAATTACATCTAGTTTTTGCTAATAGAAGTGACAAAAATTTTTTTAGCTAGGTTAAAAGGGGTAATTTCATATCATTAGGGAGACAATTGAGAGTCCACTAAAAACAGGGAATTATTTGAGCACCTAATTCAGAATCCAGCTGATAGCAAGCAACCCATAAGAGTAAGTATGGCAGTCACCTGTTCTGTACCTTAAACATGCCCTCACACAACTAACACTGCTATTTAAATAGATGAATCAGAGACTGGATGGCTAAGTGCTAGTCTATAAAATATTTTTTTTCTAAAATTATAAAGAAGATAAAGTTAAGTTTGGTTGTATTATGTATTCTAGTGTAAGTGACTAAGTGATGCCTGAAAAATCACATAAAAAATACTATGGGTAGGAGAGAAGGATTGATTTGACTGATCCTCTGCAGGATGTTCTTCCAAAAATGACGTTAGCCTCCTGCACAGCTCCATAAAATTAGTTACAACTAAATACTGAAGGCAGTGATTTTGGTAAAATGATAAGGCAGTAGACAAAGCTGCAATGTGTCATTGAAATACTCATCTATAACTGGTGAACCTATAAATAAATTGAGGTTTTGAAAAAACATTTGGTACTTTCTACTAAGGCTGAAATTATACTGTTCTTATCACCCAGCAAGTACATTCTTAGAAGACTATGACTGTCTTCCAAACAACATGCACAGACGTGTTCATAATAGCTTTATTATAATAGTAAAAAAAAAACTGGAAGAAACCCAAATATTTATCCATAATAATTAATTAAATTTAGTATATTGACACAATGGAATATTATACAAAAACAAAAAGTAACAAACTATAGCTACAAACAATCACATGATCAAATCTCATCTTACTCTTGATTGATAAACTAGGTCTAATTTCAAATGAAAAACTCATTAATATATACATATAATATAAGGCAATTAACATAAAATTGATAAGCTGATCTGTAATAATAGGATCAGAGAAGAATAATGAATTGTGAGAGTTAGTGACTTGTAGGGACAAGGAAACCTGTCCTGTGTTGTTGGTAGTGCCACATATTTTGCTCTGGGTGGTAAGTACATAGGTTCAGGGATGCCCATAGGATGTGTTGGTTCCTAGGCAAATATTCTTTGTAGGGTTCTTTATAAGATAAACCTCAAATTAGCATGCAGGACTTTTCTGGAATCCCAAACTCTAGTAATCCTAAAAAACAAATACTGTTCCATACAGTGGCATGAACCTGCCCTCTAGACCACAACCCTATCATCAGGACAATGCTAAGGGCCTTGAACAACTGGACACATTCATGTCCTGGAGTGTGTTCAAATTCATGAGTGCAGCACAGGGCTTGGAAATGTCTCAAAGAGAGAGACCAGACATAGAATACAGGGATGGAATACCTTGAGTTTAGGGATAGGTGGCTGGTCCCAGTAACTGAAGGGAACATAGAAAATTTCAAGGAAGATATCCTAAAGTGTAGGACTTGAATCATTTTTACATTTCTAAAAATCCATCAAGCTATATGTGTAAAATTCTTTCACTTTACCATATATATGTTATACTTGATTTTCAAAGAAGTAAAATAAACAAATATTAAGTATTTTTATGTTAGTAATGAGATACAATGAGATAAACACTAATAAGATAGATACTATTTACCAAAAATTATAAAAACCTGTGAGTCATTAGGTAAGTAACAAGGAAGAAGTGCAAGTAGGAAAGGTTTGGGTCAATCCATGAGCATGATCTGTTTTTCCATTTGTTTGTGTCTTTTGCAATTCCCTTCCTCAGTGGTTTGTAGTTCTCCTTGTAGAGATCTTTTACTTGCCTGGTTAGGTGTATTTCTAAGAATTTCATTTTCTTTGTAGTTAATTGTGACTGGTTCGTGTCTTTGACTTGATTGGTAACTTAGACTGTTACTGGCATATGCACATATAGAAATGCTACTGATTTATCTACATTGATTTTGTAACTTGAGAATTTGCTAAACTTATTTATCAATTCCAGAAGTCTCTCGGTGAAGCCTTTAGGATTTTCTAGATTCAATACCATATCATCAATTCAAAGTGATTGACCCTTCTAGATATTGGATTTGGCCACAAAATTGTGACTAAGACCTAAAATTATAGCAAAAACAAAAATATGTGAATGGGACCTGATTAAATTAAAACGCTTCTGTACAGTAAAGGGAATAATCAACAGAGCAAACAGACAACCTACAGAATGGGAAAAAATATTTGTGAGCTATATATCCAATGAAGAGCTACTATCAAGTACTTACAAAGAACACACACAAATCATCAAGGAAAAACCAAACAATTCTGTCATAGTGGGCAAAAGACATGAACAGAAGCCTTTCAAAATAAGATAGACAAATGCCCAAACCTTATGAAAAAATGCCCATCACTAACTATCATGGAAATGCAAACCAAAATCTCAATGAGATATCATCTTACCCCTGTTAGAATGGCTTTTGTTAACAATTCCAACAACAATCTTTTCTGGTTTGCATGCAGAGAGAAAGGAACCCTTACACACTGGTGATTGTACTGCAAATTATACAAGCTCATTGGAAAACACTATGGAGATTTCTCAAAGTCTAAAAATACACCTGCCATTTGATCCAGTAATCTCAATATTGAGTATCTATACAAATAAAGAGAAGTCATTTTATCAAAAGTCACTTGCATTTGAATATTTACTGCATCACAATACACAAATGCAAAGATGTGGAATTAATACACATCCACCAGTTCATGAGTGGATTAATTGAATGTGACATATATTTATTTATATATGTATATACACACACAGTGGGTATGCATGTACGTGTGTGTGTGTATATATATATACCCACCCCTCATGGACTACTTCTCAGATAAAAAACAATGAATTAATAAGGTATTTTGCAGTAATTTGGATAGGACTGGAGAAAATTATCCCAAGTGAAATATCTGAAGAATGGAAAAACTAAGCCACAGATAATCTCTAGTAATTTGTAACTAATTGATGGGCACACACCTATGGGCCACAGAAGGAAGGGAAAATCATTGGAAACCAGGAAAGGGGGAAGAGGGAAGTGAGTACCTAACAGGTATAATGAACACTATTCAGGTGATGGGCATTCTTATAGCCATGACTAAAGCATTGTAAAACCTGTTACTATAACAGAAGTATTGGTAGCCCTTAATATTTTGAAATAAAAAAGAAAGAAAAAGAATAGGTATTATAAGATGTTTGGTATACAATGAATGAATTAATATCTAAAGTGTGTGAAGCTGAGAATAATTAGTGTCTACATTAGAGCATTAGATTTGACTTTTGAGAATATAATTTACATGTATGGGAATTTGTCCATTTGGGGATGTCCATCTTAAGCATCTTAAGTTCCCTACCATGCTGCTGCTTCTATGAAGTTGTCAGTCAGTGTCTTCTTCCCCTATACATAGACTTACACACACACACACACACACACACACGTATGTATGTATGTATATGTACAAAAGGTGTAAAAAATGTATACACATTTTAAAAAGGAAAAAAAGCTGCATTAAAATTATAATACCCAAGTCACACTTGAATTCTGCAATTATACGAGATGGACAATACAATAAACTAGATAACAAGATAAAAAATGTTATTAGTATAATTTATTACAGATTTAATATAGTTTTTCCTTTATTGAAATGCGTATACATTTTTTGGCACCCGCATACTTATGTAAATACAGGACACCAAAAATGTGTACACAGTTTAAGAAATGTTATCTGTGTATTACTTTTTGAAATTGAATTGAAGGTACCATTACTGGTGAAATGTCCCTAGACACACTACTCACGTCCATTTTATCTGTAATTTGTATCTTTTTGGGGAAAAAACAATTTTACTTCCAACAAGACCACTTAAATGTGTACACGTATTTTTGGCACCCCATATTTAATTTTATATGTATATATTTTTTCACATATATATCACAATTTCATACAGAATTTCTACAGAAAGAAGACCAGTTCACTTTGAACATTAGGTAACTTATGGGAAGAGCTCTATAGATCTAATGAGACCAGAAAGATTCCACAAAGAGTTATAGGAAAATTTTCTCAAATGATTCATTCCAAAATATCCTTTAAGGATATCCTTTTAAGGTCATATATCTCTTAATTTTTATATTTCCAGGGTTTTTCCATTTGTGATATAAGGTCATATGGAGATACCTCAGAGAACTAAAATTAGACCTACCATTCAATTCATCAATCACTGTACTAGGTATTTATGCAAAGGAAAAAAAAAAGCAACTCATGCTATCAAAAAGACATGTGCATTTAGATGTTTATTACATCACAGTTCACAATTGCAAAGATGTGGAATCAACCCAGTGACCATCAATACATGAGCGGAATAATAAAATTTGGTGTAAAAAAATATACCATGGAGTATACTACTCAGCCATACAAACAACGGGGAACTAATCCTTCTTGCAACGTGAATGGACCTGGAGACCATGCTTCTAAAGGAAAAGAATTGCAAGAATGGAAACCAACACCACATGTACTCACTATTAAATTGGAACTACTTCAACACCCAAGCGAACATTTGTCAGTAAAACTCAACAGGACGAAATCAGGTGTCTTAACACAATAACTGTGAAATTGCCAGGAAGGCTATGTTAACCAGTGTGATATAAATGGGTCAACCGGTCTGTGAAACTAGTGTGTGATGCCCCATGATCATATCAATGTACACAGCTATGATTTAATAAAAAAAAAAAAAAAAGAAAAGAAATCAGGGTGGAGTGTGCAGAAGAGGTGGGGTAAATTCACATCTAATTGGTGCAATGCACACTGAGCAAAGGACACACTTACCACTTTGACTCAAACTGTACGAAAGCAATTCATGTGACCAAAACATTCACACCCCCATAATATTGAGAAATATAAAAAATAAAACAGTAAAAAATAAAATGTCAATAAATATTATGAATAAAAACAATTAAGCAATTACAAAACAAATGAGAGAATCTACCACAAGGTATTCAAAGCCTATAGTTCTTGATGCATATATACATCAAATATAAAAATATATAAATTTGATAACATTGTAACAGAGTTAACGATCTGCAAAAGAAAAGGAACATTACATTCCACATAATTTTGTCTACCAGACCTACTCTGTAGAGGTTAAACAGGAAATGCAGAGAAGTAATTTTAATAAGATCTTTTTTAAAATTTCAATATGTTTAAGGAGCACGAGGTTTAAGGTTACATGGATGAATTTTATAATGCTGAAGTCAGACATTTTATTGTACTCATCATCACAATAGTGAACACTGTATCCATAGGAAGAATAAAAACTTTTAAATAGTAATCTAGAACCTTACCTATTCCACACATTCACACTGATGTTTTTGACATTAATCACATTATATGCTGTGGATTGGTCATTTGAGAAAATTATGAATGCAATAATACTAAAGTCAGAGTCTTTTTTTTTCCTCTGTAAGATTCTGTAGTTGAAAACTACAATTCCTGGCTCAGCTCATGTAGCTCAGGAGCTAGGATGCCAGCCACATACACTGGAGATGGTGGGTTCAAACCCAGCCTGGGCCTGCCAAACAACAATGACAATTACAACAAAAAAATAGCTGGATGTTGTGGCAGGTACCTGTAGTTCTGGCTACTTGGGAGGCTGAGGCAAGAGAATTGCTTAAACCAGTGTTTTTCACCCTTTCTAATGCCGTGGCTTTTTAATACAGTTCCTGTGGGTTGTGATCCACAGGTTGAGAACTGCTAGCTTAAGCTCAAGAGTTGCAGGTTGCTGTGAGCTGTGATGCCACTGCACTCTACCAAGGGTGACATAGTGAGACTTTTTCTCAAAAAAAAAAAAAAAAAAAAATAGGGTGGTGCCTGTGGCTCAGTGAGTAGGGCACCAGCCCCATCTACCGAGGGTAGAGGGTTCAAACCCAGCCCTGGCCGAATTGCAAGAACAACAACAACAACAACAACAAAAAAAAAAAAATAGCAGGGCATTGTGGCAGGTGCCTATAGTCCCAGGTACTTGGGAGGCTGAGGCAAGAGAATGGCCTAAGCCCAAGAGTTTGAGGTTGCTGTGAGCTATGACACCACAGCAGTCTACCGAGGGTGACAGGGTGAGACTCTGTCGCTAAAATAATAATAAAAATAATAAATAAACAAACAAAAAGTATTGTGAAAAACAATAATTCCATTACCCTGGGTTAAGATGCATTTCTCTAGGGAGGTTTATGTTAGGTTTTTTCAAGAAGATGCTTAAAACTCGTTCCCAAATCTGCTTAGTTCTCACACCATAAATGACAGGATTGAGGGCAGGTGGAACTACAACATACAGATTGGCCAGGAGAATGTGAATGTAGACGGGAACATTCCTACCAAAGCGATGGGTCATGAAGGAGAAGAACGCTGGTGTGAAGAAGGCTAGGATGACACAGATGTGGGAGCCACACGTGTTAAGTGCCTTCAGTCTGGCTTCCTTAGAAGGAAGGCGGAAGACAGATTGGAGTATCTGCACATATGAGACAGCAATCAGAAGCACATCAATAAGCACCATTGATATAAGAAATAATCCATATATCATGTTTACCTTTATGCTGGCACAGGCCAGTCGAGCAATCCCCATGTGCTCACAGTATGTGTGGGGGATTATATAGTGTCCACAGAAAGGAAGCTTTAAGATTAGAAATACCATTGGAATAATCAAAATGAAATTGACGCCAAAAACCACTGCAAGGACAAAACCAATAGTTCTGTTGGTGAGAATCAGGTTATACCGTAGAGGATTGCAGATGGCAGTGTAGCGATCAAAGGCCATGGTCACCAACACAACAGTCTCCATAGCAGTGAACATGTGAATGAAAAACATCTGGGTAACACAGCCCTCAAAGCTAATCCCTCTTAAATTAAACCAGAATATGCCCAACATTTTGGGAATAGTGGCTGTGGACAGGCCCAAATCAATGGAGGCTAACATAGCCAAGAAGTAGAACATAGGCTGATGAAGGCTGTGTTCAGTCTTGATCACAAACAAGATAGTAATATTGCCCACAAGGGCAATCAGATATACAGAGCAAAAAGGAAACCCGATCCAAGTGTGTATCTCTTCAAGGCCTGGGACTCCCAGCAGGAGGAAAGAGGAAGGGCGGAACCTGGTGTCATTTGAAGGGTACATCCCTTCTCTGTTATTTTGGAATCTGAAAGGAAGAAAATTATCAAACCATTTAAAAACTCAAACTTTAACATCATACTAAAAAAGTTAAATTTGTCACAGTAGTCAGGAAATGATGAAGCAGGTCGTAAGTCACTTTTTAAAAAGGATTCATTCAAACATTGAAAAATGTTAACTTAATTCTGCTAATGTACACCAAATGAATCAGACTGTCTCCAATTTCATGATACTATTATTTAGGAGGTTGAGATAGACAATAATCAAGGATCTTTCTCTCAACACACACACATACACATATATATACATATAAATATTATGTATGTATATATTATGTGATCAGGGACATCCTCTATAAGAAAATTACATTTAAGCAAATAAATGAATGAAATACAAGGATGATTTAGCTTAAAGTTAATAATGACGTTAAATATGTTTAAAATATGATCTGACACTTTGATTTGCTTTCTAGAAAAAAGATTATTTTGACCCTGTGGAATATGAAATGAAAGTAGTAACAATTGCTTTTCTCTAATATGGCTACGGAACAGGGGGTTTCAGAAAGTTAGTAACCATCTCTTTCAGGGATCAGAGAGCAGGTTTGTGAGGGACAGTAAAGGTCAAAATAGAACTCTCCCTCTATATTTTATATCCTTCTTCTTTCCTGTTCTGTGGCTAAGTGTGTGGTAAGTTTGAGTTAAAAGTACCTCTGCCTGGGAGGTTTCTGGAACCTCTCAGCTATGTGAAACTAGAATAAAGTATACAGACCAAGGAATTATGTACTATACTTTCAAGTGCCTTCTCAAACTTTCTTTTGAAATGAATGTCTATAGACATTTACTCTAAAAATATTGGGTGGAACAAAAACATGTAGCTTATTTGAAAGCACCTCATTTGATGTGTGCTTTTAGGAAAATGAAAATTAAGAAGAAACAAAGTGGGAGACTTTACCCCTGCCAAAAATATTCAAACAACACCCACCTACACCTCTGCTATGAAATCTCAAGCTCCTCTTCTCAAAGCTCCAACCCTACTCAGCAGCATCTGGTTTGTGTTTGTCACTATTTGGAGGACCTTCTGTTGTTAATTTCCAGTGCCTCCATCCCAAAGCCTGGCCTTATACAGCATCACCTATTGTAGCCATCACTTGTGGCTTTTCTTAGGCTCAGACTGCAGCAATGTCTTCCCATCTGAGTTCATTGTCTTTGTCATCCCTACAAATGAAAATTTATACTTATACTGCATACAGTTTCTCAATCCCAGCTGATCTCCCATGAGACCATTAATCTCTGAGGTTTGGAAGTTTCCACTTCCTGAAAAAAATGTTAAACTTTCTTGTGACTCTATTTTTGACCCATGGGATCCATGGCTAGCACCTTCTATTATTAGTCTTCACTCTGATCACGGCCACAAATCCTACAATAGAGTTTCACTTTTCCTCAGTGTTGTTAGCCTTGACAAAGATATTGGTTTTGATCCACAATAGTAACAAGCAGATAATATAATTGGAAATGTACAGTATAATCTTTAGAAACAGTGACTATAGAAATTATACTAATTCCATGGCATGTAAAAGTGATACTGAACATCAGAGAGCAGGAGGGCTCCAAGGCCTTCTGACATATCCTATTGTGGATTAAATAAGAGGAAATGGTCAGTCAGCTCATACATCAAATCTTCTAAAACCATGTTAATTGGTGGCATTTCAGAGACTTGAGCAGTAGCAGCTCTTCAGGTCCCCTGTTGCATGTTGCATTCTGGAGTTATGTAGAGACACCTATCATCTCCTCTCTGTATCCAACAGCAGGATGACCTGGAGGTAGCCGCCCAATATTCATGTCAGAATTAAGAGCCTAGGTATCCTTCCTAAAGGTGTCTGTGCTCATGTACTTTTAGTTTAGGCCAATGCAGATTAGGACCATGGTTAAGCAGGTTTACCTAAGCAGCACAGCAGAGTGCTTGGTGTAAAGAGGTTCACAATTCTTCATTTTATATGTGAACATAGGTTCATCTGTGCAATGTGGAAAGATGAGAAGTTGGAGGGAAAAAGGGAGAGTAAGATGAGTGGAAAGAATAGCAGTGAGCTAAATGTTCTACTGCCATAACAAACTGAGAGCCCTTCTCTCAACACTCCTCCAATTTGTGACTCTTCTGCAGCCAGTTTCCATGGTATTCTGCATCAGTATGATGGCCTCACTGGTGGACAACTTGCAAGGACTGAATTGTGAACCCTTACTTATCAGTTTCACCATTTTTCCCAAGGAGTGGCTTCCATTTTGCATGCTTGATTTCGTCAGGAACCCAAGCCACTGAAGTCTATAACTCTGAGATTATGGTCACTGACATGGAAAATGACACTGATGGACACATGACCCCTCCCTGATGCAGTTCCAAAGGAATGATTTTATTCAGGATGTGTGTATATAAGTCATCAAGTGATTCATTTAATTATTCAAGGAAAGCAGGCACTGGGTACACTATTTGTTTGTGTCAGTCTTTTTCCATACTTCCTTGCTCCCAGACTCAGGAAAATATAAGGCATGTTATAACAATTTGATACTTTCTGTATTGGTGAGCAGTGGGAGTCCATGGTTGGATTTTAATGTCCCTGAGTTAGCATACAAGTTGTCAGTGGAATGTTTTTTATACGATTCTCTCAGGGTCACTTTTGTGGAATAACTATTTAGCAATCATAATCTGATAACGTCAGAGTATAATTTTGTAGTCCTCATTGTCCTCATCTTTCAGATGGTTCACATTTTCCCTTAATATCTGCTGTATGTTATAAACTAAGGGATAAATACATGAGCATCAATCTCTTAGGCAAAGATCAGAAGGGTCTCTGTATCTCAGTGCATACCCCCCATTAAACAGAGATGGGAATACACGAAATCTCATCATGTGTGTCCCCTTAATTGGGGAATCTTACATGCCAGTTCAGTGGGCTCACTATGCTCTCCTTGAAGTTATCAACTTCATGGTGGGTGGAAAAGATGTGGAAATCACTTTAAACTTCCCCCCTTCTTGTTCCCATTTAATAAGAGCAATTTTCCAGCATTAATATCATATGTAAGAATAACCTTTCATCTCTTACTCTTACAAGAATCCACTTATTTGTTTTGCCTTCCTATGGCAAGGAAATATACAATCATTTCATTAGGAGTTTCTTCCATGCATTTGAATTTTTATTTTATTTTTATACTTGTAATATAGGAAGTGCAAGTGCAAGTTTTTTTATATGTATCTATTTTGTAATTGTGAAGTCTCAGTTTTTAGTGTAGCCATTATCCAATAAATTTTCTGTCTTCCTCACAATGGATTATACCCTCTTCTTCAACCTCTAGGTACTACTTCACCCTTTCCTTCAGTATATATTCTGTCTCCTCCTGGCTAGCTCCCTCCAGGGCCATTTAAAACAACCATATAATATGCACAATTTCTATTTATGAGAGATCCACCACTAGGAAATCTCACAAATTGGACAACAAATTATTGGCCATCACCTCATTCTAGGCCTTGGATTTGGCTGTTCCTGTCATTTGTAGCAGACATTTTACCTCTATAATGACTGTTTGATGTCTACTTTCTCAGTTCACTTTTATTCAGCACACAGTTGAATTACCAGATGCTTAGCTCTCAAACCAGTTGTGCCAGATGGCATGCTTGCCCGGCTATTGGAATTGCATTTACTAGAAGACAGTCATGGAGACACGAGTAGTTGCAGTAATGGTGATATTCCCCAGTCCATAATATTCTGGGATGGCATACAGGTATTTTGTGGAACTATCTACCCAACTATAGGACAGTGGTTCTCAACCTTCCTAATGCCGCGAATCTTAATACAGTCCAAAGGGGTTGCTACCCACAGGTTGAGAACTGCTGCTATAGGAGAAGAACCCAGATCCTTGTACTATAGGACATTAACTTATATTAAACCACCAGTCTCTTCCCTGAATAAGCATAGATTGGGACCCAAAACAGTAAAGTAGGCTAGAAAATTAGCTTCCAACTTTTCTACTTCACAATGATGCAAAAGTGATATGCATTCAGTAGAAGTATTTGAGTACTATGCCATCATTCTGTTTTTCACTTACAGTATTCAGTAAAATACATGAGCCATTCAACACAGTTATAAAGTAGGCCATGTGTTAGATAATTTTGCCTATCTTTAGGCTAAGGTAAGTGTTCTGAGCATTTAAGGTAATAGGTTAGGCTAAACTATGATGCTCTTTAGGTTAGATGTATTAAGTGCATTTTTGATAAAATGGTGTTTAATTTACAATGGGTTTATTGGGACACAACCCTGTTATAAATCAAGAAATATCTGTACTTTTTTTTCCTATGCAATGAATTTTCCACATCCTACAAAGTTGTTTTAGTTGTATATCTATTATGATCAGTTCAAAATAGTTTATAATTTTCATTTATGTTTTCTTTGGTGTATAGATTACTTTGATATATATTATCCAATGTTTATGAAGTGTGTGTTTTTTAGACACATTATAATTGTTTAAAATTCATTTTATATTTTAACATTTAGTTGATTTTGATGTTTTATATGCACTTGAAAAGAAAATTAATTCTATTGCTTTGGGGTGCTATGTTTTATACATGTCAATTGGGTTAAGTTTCTCATTATGTTGTTCTGATCTTTGGCATCTGAATGGATTTTTATCTTATCAACTTGTTCTATAATTTTTCAGGAGAGATTATGTTCAAGTCTCTTACCATAATTGAGCATTTAGTTCTCCTTTTGTTTCTGTCAATTTTGCTTTATTTTAATGTGAGCCGTAATAGCATGTCTGTTAATTCATTGTTATGATTGTTTTGTTACTACAAAATATTCCTCTTGATCTCTAGAAGTGCTTCTTACGTTAATGCTTGCATTGATCAGATTAGCCTAGTTACCTAAAATTCTCCTGGTTAGTATTTTCATGATAGTTTTTTTCCTATTCTCTTGCTCATACTTAAGGTATGTCTTTTGTAAACATTATGCTTATATTCAATTTGACTATCTCAGCCTTTTACTTGGAATCCTTGGTTCATGTATATACATGTAATCATAGATTTTTTTAAAGCTACCATTTTATCATTTACATATTCACATTTCCTTTTCATAATTTTCATATTCTTTTGGATTAATCAAATTTTTATGCATTTTTTACTATTCTTTAGGTTATAATCCTATAATTAAAAACTGACATAATAAACTTACCGTCTAATTAAATGGATATACTTTAAGCATTCAGGATTCTGTATAATTTTTTTCTTTAAGAGGCATATTCTTCCCTATGTGAAGATATTTCTAAAACTTAGTAAAAATTAATGATGTAATAAATAACCATAAATTACTAATTTTAAAAGTTTTTCAAGAATTCAGCTTATATGTAAAATAAAATCATTTTTATAAGTCTCATGACATTTGTCTTCTTGAAGGATCTCTTAGATACAGTTACTGGGTCTCTGAGTGATGTCCTTTCCATTGCAAATAATACATTTCAATTTGTGTAACTCTCAGTCACCCCAAGGGAGATAATTGGCTGATTACTATTCTTTGATTTCATCTGAATTTAAATACAGCAATTTTTACATTGGAAATATTTGTGCATCTGCAAGGAGGCAGGAACCCATGGGAACAGGAATCCTAGCTCTTAACCTTTGCAGCCACAGGAGAATAGCTCTTATAGAGACAGCATTTTCATAAAGTCATCCAGGCCCAAAACCACATGTAGAGCTGGTGAGAAGTTGAGGAGTCACACATTGGCACTGCATTGCCACTGGGTGGCCAAAACTGGTATTTGGAGCAGACTTTCTTTGTAAGTATTTTTGACAACAGTAGAAAGCCCAGCATAAGGGTTATCTTGAGTTCGTTCTTTGACTTAATTTATTGTTGATTTCAGAGAATGTTGTTGCACTCTCTAGATCAGAGGTCCTCAAACTTTTTAAACAGGGGGCCAGTTCACCGTCCCTCAGACTGTTGGAGGGCTGCACTATAGTTAAAAAAAAAAACAAAAAAAACCTATGAACAAATTCTTATGCACACTGCACATATCTTATTTTGAAGTAAAAAAAAACAAACAAAAACAAAAACAAAAAAAACCAGGAACAAATACAATCACACCACCTCATGTGGCCTGTAGGCCATAGTTTGAGGACCCCTGCTAGATGTTAGTATAAGACCTTGAAGATCACTACCGTCAGGAGAACATGAGCTCATCAGAATGCGTATCACCGAGCTTGTGAGGGGGTCTGTAGGTCACTTCAGTCTGTTTCTGGTAAGGAAGCTGTCTGAGGAGAAGGATTCCTTCTTTGATTATTAGAGGGATAATGTTAGTGTATTCATTCAGTTCTTGTGCCATCTGGCAGTAAGAAAAATGAGGATATCTTATCCTTGATTTGTTTTTTATTAAATCATAAATGCATAGATCATGTAAACATTAATGCATGTATGGGGTACAATGTGCTGATTTCATATAGAATTGGGAGCATTTACATCACACTGGTTAATATAAACGCATTTTAGAACTTGACTATATAAAGTCTAAAAGTTAGAAATCGCTCGGCTTTTCACATTCTGCTTGAAATAGCTTTGTGTCTTCCTTTCATTCAATGTCCAGTTGCAG
>CAUYPK010034623.1:0-15981 GCA_963574355.1 Loris lydekkerianus | reverse complement strand
ATCACTTGAGCCCAAGAGTTTGAGGTTGCTGTGAGTTATGATGCCACAGCACTCTACCAATGGTGACAAAATAATACTCTGTCTCAAAAAAAAAAAAAATCTAGGAGTTCTGGCTTAACCAAACTGACTTGAGGTGACTCTAGATGACTCTAAGTTTATTTCACTTTTAATTTTATTTCATTCAATATTATTCTACACTAAGCTCTTTAGGAAGACTGAGTTGAGGGAAACAAAGGTTTATGGCATGTAGATCTTCTGAAGTTGAAAGCAGTGTTCTTTGTTTCTAAACAATGGGAGCTCAACCACAATCCCCAACACTTTCTTCCCATTGTCACCCCTTTAGCACATCAAGGGATAAAACACTTGAGTGCAGTCCAAGGTCTATAGGGGTGGGAAAGGAGAGAGCTCAGAGAAAGACAAGGAACCTTTTTTTCCCCCCTCTCACTTGCCCCAGCTAGAGTGCACTGATGTCATCATAGTTCACTATAACCTCAAACTTCTAAGCACAAGCTATCCTCTTGCTTCAGCCTCCGGAACAGCTGAGACTATTCGCATGCTCGGTTGACAGTTCTATTTTTTTGCATAGACAGACAGGGTCTTAATATGTTGCTCAAACTGGTCTCAAACTCCTCATTTCAAGCAATCCCCCACCTCTGCCTCCCAAAGGCAGATTGCAGGCATGAGCCACCACACCCTGCCAGGAATAAACCATTGTTACAGACCTACTATCTTCCAAATCTCCCATCACACTGGACCCCTCAGCAGCCCAGTTGGAGAACAGCTGTTGAATGTGACAGTACTGAAGTTTAGACAAGTGAAACAGCTGGCCCGGACTCACAAAAGTACCAACAATAAAACAATAGTGGGCGGCGCCTGTGGTTCAAAAAAGTAGGGTGCCAGCCCCATATGCCAGAGGTGGTGGGTTCAAACCCAGCCCCAGCCAAAAACTGAAAATAAATAAATAAATAAATAGTAATAGTAGTTAATGTTTATTATGTACTAAACACTTTACATGCATTATCTTATTTCATCCCCAAAGCAACTCCTAGAAGGTAAATTCGACTTTTAACATCCATTTTACAAAGGAGGAGACTGAAACTTTGAGAGATTAAGGCACTTGCCTACATTCATGGAGCTAGCAAAATGGTTAAAGCAGGTATTATCCCTTCAGTCATAAATGTCTGGTGAGTTTGAGGTTGCTGTGAGCTATGTCACCATGGGTGACAGAGTGAGACTCTGTCTCAAAAATCAATGAATCAATCAATGTCTGTTGAGCACCTGGCCCATACTGTATGGCGGGGGTGGGAGGGGAGCAGGAGGAGAGAGGGGTTCTGAGACGAGATATCAAAGTAAATGAGACAGACCAGGTCCTGGCTCTGAGAGGCTTGTGGTCTAGTACAGAATACAGGAGACAGGCAACTAGATTCTATTTTTAAAACACTTTCACAGTTTACTGCATACCAGGAAGGAGTTCAAGCTTTGGGAGCTGCTGAAGACACTCCCTCCTTACTCAGAGAAAATAGAATCCAAGATGAAGCCCAGAAATACTGAAAGAGAAGCCGAAGGAAAAGATTTTATTAGAAGGATGAAAGGAAGCTGGGAGAAAATGATGTAATCAAAGCCCATGAGGAAGAGCTATCAAAGGAGTGTCAAAGTCAACAGCAAATACAGCAAGACGGTGGTAAAGGGTACTTTAGAATGAGCCATATGGAGGCATCTTCCTGGCCACACATTCTCCCCAGTGGGAGGGCAGCCCTGTCCATCCAGGACCTTCTCCTCATTCTCGTCATTCAATTCATCACCAGGAACATTTGCTCAATAGCTTCCCCAGTGCCTTCTCCAGGAATTCCTTATCTTCTCTAGGAGTTTCCAAAGTGTTTCTAGGGCCAGCAGTATGCCTACCTCCTATGAATTTGTTGCAAATGCAGATACATAGTCTGAGTTAAAATCTTAGAAGATGGAGCCCAGAAAACTGTTTCAACAAATCCTGGAGAGTCTGATGAAGTTCAAGACCTTTAACTTGTCCATCCCAGTAATCTTTCTGAATCACAGGTAAGATTATGCACCTCTCTGCTTAAAACTCTTCAGGGGGTTCCTGCTACCCTCTGAAACATTGTTTATTCACCAGCCAGCCATCTGCCAACACTGCAGCTGATCAGCCTGGCACGGTCTTATTCATCCTTTGTGCCTCACCTTCTAGTAGTCTCTAACTTCCAGACAAGATTCTAAAGGATACTAAGACTGTCTGTGATAATATTCCTCACTTGTTATGAAAATCGCCTGTCCTGACTAGTAGATCTGCTCCTTGAAGAACAGAACCACACCCACCTTATTCATCAGTGAATCCTCAAAGTGCTGAGATAAGTGTTCAATACCTAATAGCCACTCAATAACTCTTTGATAAATGGCTGAATAGAGAGCCATGCTGTTGGTGGTGATGGGCACTGAATGTGAGTAGCACAGAATGTGGAAGCAAAGTTTCTGGACCACCTTTCAAGAAACTTACCTGGGAAGGAAAAAGATGAACATATCGAGTCAAAGCAAGGACTTTTATTCAATCTCATTTGCTTGATTAGATTTGTATTTTGAGGTTAAGGGTCAATAGAAGAGATAATTAGGTTACATGCTGATGTCAGGGAGCTGAGAGCAAGAAACTCGAAGCCACTGGAGAAAAGAGGACGATGTAGCCAGCCGCAGACATCTCCAGGGCAGTTTCCATCTGTCAGCCCAGCGCCCGGGGCCCTCAGCTGTGTGCGGAATGTGACTGAACTGAGATGAGAAGGAATGCATTCCTGAACCTGGCTGTCCTCCAGATAATGATTCTTCTAAGTAGTGATTCAAAAGCCACTGGTGCCTCTTCTCCAGGCTCCCAGAGCCCTCTGCTCTTCTGCTGTCATGGGGCATGTTCGTGTGTTCTAGGGTGGGAATAGCCTATTTTAATTCTTTTTCTCTCTTATTAGACTCCTTGAGGACAAGGACTATACTTTTCTCTTTCATCATTACTTCCTGATGACCAGGGATAATATGTGGTACGTGATATTTTGTTGAATAAATGAATAAGTACATGTGTATACATGAATAAATAACTGCATGTATTTGCCATATATTTTAAGTTTCCACTTCCTGAGGCTGTCGATATTTTTTACATCACTCGATCCTACACTCTGGGACGGTGCCTGTGGCTCGAGGAGTACCAGCCCCATATACAGGAGGTGGCAGGTTCAAACCTGGCCCTGGCCAAAAACTGCAAAAAAAAAAATCCTACACTCTGTACTCAGCTCAGACCAAATCTCTTCCCCCTCTAATTCATTCCAGACACTAGAATCCTCATCAACCGCTTCTCTGAGTCTATCAGTCAGTCTCTCGAGATTACAAGTGATAGAAGTTAACACAAATCAAAAGCAAAACAAAAATTGCATATTTTAATTTATATAACCGAAAAACATTTGATTTATATAACTGAAAATGGATAACTCCATCTAGGAGCTTACAGGACAGCTGGAGGATTCTCTCTACAGCTTCATCTCAATCAGGATCTATTTCCTCACTGGGGGCAAAGCCAGCTACCCACAGCTAGAGGCTTACATGGGGTCCTCAAAGAAAGAAAGAGAGCCCCTCTTCTCCCCCAAGGCAAAAGCCTCAATTGGTTTTCTAAAGTCAGGTGCCTACCCTCAGGCCAGTAGGTCAGTCTGTTCCCAGTCCTACTAGTAGGATAATATTTGGTCTTGTGGTTGGCAGCCCATCTAGCAAAGGAAAGACAATTTCTCAAAGGAAAAAAATAGGGACCCAGAAAGAAATAGATGTTCTCCAGATTGTGTCTTTGGATAATTGTGGTGCTAAGCTCCTGAAAACTACAAAGAATGTAGCCCAGCTGTTTCAGAAACCTGCTTTCCAGAATCACTCAAGTATCTTTTTGTAAAATAAAGATTCCCAGAGTCTGCTTCAGAGATACTAAACCAGAGGGTCCAGAGGATGGAGGCTTGGGATCCCATATTTGTAAAAAGTTTCACAAGTGAGCAGGGGGAGCAAACATGCCCCGAGCTGAAGGAGCAGGGCTTCTCAAGTCCCACAGATCTGAGTTTCAATCTGGCCATGCCCCTGGCTATCTGTACGCCCTGCCTTGCTGCTCTGAACCTGACTTTCCTGATTTGCAAGGGGAAAAGGAATAAAGGGGTGACCAGAGGGGTATGGGAGCTGCACCTCTTTGCCAACCTTTTGAGAGAATTAGATAAGATGTGAGAAACTGTCCAGCACAGGTTCAATAGAGGAGACCATCCCTCTTCCTCTTCCCTCACCCTCCATTTCTAATATATTGCCGACTCATTTAAATTCTGGCTTCTAAATGCATCTTGGCTCTGTCTACATGTCTTCTGGACCACTGCCACCACCCTCTTCCTGCCTACCACCATCTTTTGCCTGGAGATGTCTACAATAGATTCTCCCTGCCTCTAATCTGGTCTCTTCTAAGGTATAGGAATAGTCTACTTCAATTGATAACTAACCAGATTATTCCACACCCATGCAAATCTAGTAGCTCTTTTTTTCTCTGACCATAAAGTAGAAATATCTTTATACGTGTTGGTGATCAGCCCCCAGATTACCTGCCACATCACCAGCTCTGATCTAGCCTACCACCTTATTGAGACCACTTCTAATCTCTCTGAAATGCCAGGTACTTTGTTCCATTAAATCTTTGCTCTCATGTTTTTCTTTTGCCTGAATCATGGTGATTCACCATGTCTCATTTTGAATATCACCTCTTCACAGAGGCCTTCCCCTTTTCCATGCTTATCTTGTTCATAATAGCTAGTAACAGTTAACCACTGTGGCAACCTTCTCATTCACTGGGTTATTCATTAGTTTTATTTCACAACATCCCCATGAGATGGTCACAAGCTCTTCCTCCTTTTACACTTCAGGATACTGAGATTTAGAGTCAGCAGGTAACTTTCTCAAGGTCATCTAACAAAGCAGTGCAAGGGATTCAATCCTAGGACTCTGAGATTTCTTCTCACCAGGTTTCTCTAGTTACTGCTGCTTCCTGAAGACGACACTATTTTGAAATTGCCTATTTGCTCCTCTTGTTTCTGCAGTGGCATTGGAATTACTTGCTATCTCCAACACTTAGCACAGACAGGTACTCAGTTGAAGGGACTCGATCACATTGAATGAATGAAGTTGCTGTGCCCATGTGCTGAGATCCACAGCCAGGAGGCGATTGGTGGTAAGCTTATGCCCTAAGGAATTTGTACCTGCCGTGCTTTTTGAGGGTTAAGATGTGAGACAATGGCTCAGAACCAGAGACAACCTTAGCCTTAGATTTCTAGATGAAGTTCTTACAGAAGATACAATCTTCTTTAGGATTCACTTTCTGCTAAATTAGTTTAAGACATCAGGTTTTCTGATATGTAAAATTTGTTTACTCAGCTTCCAAAAACCAGGATGGTCACCTGAACCAGAGGCAATTTGCCACTGGGATGGATCTTCCAAACTGGCCTTGTTCCCAAGTCTGTGTTGGGTCTTATCCCCACACCTAGATTTTCCCAATCAACAAATATTTACTGGGCCCATACTACATATGAAGGAGTTGTAAGTGTGGAAGAAACAGATTCAACAATCTGGTACAGAAAGGTGACGTTAAACAAGTATTTACATAGGTAATTAAGTAAATTCAAGGGTACAAAGTAGTGGGGTGAGGAAGTATAGATGGAACCATCTGACAGCCTAGAGGTGTGGGGAAGGTTTTCAGCCAAGACAGGTAAGATGAAAATGAGTTGGGAAAGCCAAGAATTCTTCTGAGAGAGGGAGACATTCTCAGGGAATGGACAAAAATAGAATGGAAGGAGCAGAAAGGATCAGAGACCTTCCACCTCAAAGGAGGTCCACGGCTGGGCCTCAAGCCAGATCACCAGGGCCCTAACAAAAGAGTTTGGACTATTGTCTAAAGACAGAGTCCACAGTGGAGAAAGTCAGATCATTCCCATCATGATTGTCTGAGGCCTATGTCATAGTGGCACCATACCACAAGCACAAGTTGTGCTCAGGGGTAAGGTCATGGTGCTGGGTGCCAGGACACTGGATTTTCTACACTGCCATTATCTCCCTCTGGGACTCAGTACCCTGCTTTCAACACAGACCACTAAGGCCAGACCAGGTCTTTATAAATATTAAGGTCTTTCCAACTATGACATATAGTAACATTATGAAGAATAACAACACTAACATTTATCAAGTGTTTTCTATGTGCCTAGTACTGTGCAAAGCATTTCACATGCAATTTCTCCTTGGATCTGTGTGGCAATCATATAAGTACATATGATTCTGCCCATTTAACAGATGAGGAAGACCCAGAAATACCAAGTAAATTGCCACAGGTCCTCCAGTAAAGAGACAAAAATGCTGGGATTCCGGCCTCCAGCCTGCCTCATCTGCCATCTCACACTGCTAAGATCCTTTTGGAAGTCCTCAGCCTGAAAATTCATTATGGCTTATGCCAGCTTCATCATTTTAAAGGCATTTCCAGCTGCTTTTAACATTTAACGACATGTCCTGCACAACTCTGGAAGGCTCCAAGAAGAACCCCAGAAGCATTCTTTGAGGTGTGGGGGCCTCCCCAGGGCCTAACAGCACCTCTGTGTGAAGAATCCAGAGCACACAAACCACAACTGACTCTGCATCTCAGCCTCTGAACCATCACCAGATTGACTCAGACCAGACAGGAATCCTGAAGTTGTTTCTCCAGGAGCTTGGCTGGCCCCCCCGTCTCCTCTTAACAAACCAGGCGATCCTTCCCCTCACCTCACAAATCTCTCTCCCAGGCACCAAGACAGCTGCCTTTTCCACCATGGATTTGAAAACGGTCTCCCACACTGACCAGACAGCACTCTCCTCTTCAGAAACTGGTCTCTGGTTACTCGTTCTCCATTTGTGACCTCAGAGGAGGGAGAATTGGGAATCTAAACACAAGGGAACGGGACATCAGAGCCATGGGAGCTGCCAGAGATTAGAGAACATGCTGGATGAAAGGGCCCTTAATGTCACACAAGTTGACCATCTCATTTTTCCAGACGGGGGGCAGGATGTACAGAGATCACACACACATTCAAGAGAAGGTTGGGACAGTAGCTTGAGTTCACTGAGAGTTAATAAAGGAGTTCTTCTGGCCTGGGAACTGCCCAGCATCCCTTCCCCTTCTGCAGTTAGTACACTCCTGTTTCTTATCAGAATTTTCTCTTATCATGTGTCTGTATAAACATATACATGTATATATGTATGGCTCCATATACTGAGGGTGGCAGCTTCGGACCTAGCCCCAGCCAAACTGCAACAACAACAACAAAATAGCTGGGCTTTGTGCCAGCCGCCTGTAGTTCCAGCTACCTGGGAGGCTGAGGCAGGAGAATTGGCTAAGCCCAAGAGCTGGAGTTTGCTGTGAGCTGTGACGCCACAGCACTCTACAAAGGGCGACAAAAAAAGAGAGAGAGAGAGAGAAAGGAGAAAAACAAGGTAAATATGGGTGGTCTGAATAAGCCCCAGAGACTGTCCTGCCCTCTTCTAGAAAGATGCTCAGAGGAGAGTGAGCGTACTCCCTCTCTCAAGACTTTGAGTCTTCACTGGACTAACCCCAGCCCAGAGCTCATTCCCCCCGGGGCCCTCCCTGAAGTGACTGAACTATTAGGCTTTCTAGACATGTGGCCTAACCTCTGTCAAACCCATCTCAACCCTGGCTTCCCCAGTTCCATCAGTTTGAAAGCTCTTCAACTTCCTTCTAGAAAAATTCCTTTTAGCACTAAATTAGCCAGTAGAAGTTTCTGTTTCTTACAACTAAAACACCCTGAAGGATGGAACATTCTTTGAATTTTCCCCATAATATCATGCTGCCTTGTTCAGAGGCAAGACAACAACAGTCTTTTAAAAAATGGCCAAGAGACTGGAATGCTGAAAGTCATAACAAGATATACATACAACCAGACCCTGATCAATCACAGCCTTTGGGCCATGTGGCACCATTTCATCAACTGCGTATTTTGTTCCTTCTTTATCTATACTTGGGGATGATTTGTACTGGATTCAGTGCCACTGACACCGTTGATGGGGGTGGTCTACAAATTGTAGTGTCTCTACTCTTAAGGTCTAGAAGTATCAAACCTAAATAAACTCTGCACAGTTTAACTCTGCATAATTCTTACATTTTAAAGAAAAACTACCATTTAGGAAATCATTATTTTATGACAGTCATTGTGCTAAGGGTTTTACATATGCCATCTAATTGTCCAAACCTATGAGTGGTGCATCAGAATTAGCTTAATTGTATTAATGAAAAAACAGGATTTCAGAAATAGGGGTGGTGGTGGTGGTGGTAGTGGTAAAAATAATGTCAAGGTCACCCAGCTGGTGGTGGTGGACTCAGGGTGTAATCCTAGATCCTGTCCTGACTCCAGAGGCCTTGCTGTTAAACACCAGATTGAGTTGTGTGGACATGACTCAGTAATACCCCATTTAAGGGGTTCTCAAATCAGAGACCCTTCTGGAATAGGAAAGCTAAGTGTCAACTTTTCCAGGGAAATTCTCATTTGAAATTCATATTTGATACAATATTAGAATTTCATATTTGAAAGGTAAGGAATACACACTTAGCCCCAGTGTGTTCAATACACACCAAGATACCCTTGAGAGTGAAAGTGGTTCCCTTGGTTAACTAGGTCAGGGTTTCCCAAGGCAGTCACCATCTCAAGGTGAGGAAACAGCACAAGAAGGTGAGGATCACAGAGTGGTAACTGGTAGAGGAGATACCGGAGACCTGACAGACACATAGAGCCACCCACCGTTTGGCCGTGTGACTTTTCTGACAGCCTGTTCTTCCCATCTTTCAAAATTCTGTTCAGACCCTGCTATACCAGGAAGCCCTTTTAACCTCAGTCAGTTCTGCACCCTGTAACAGATGCCTTGCACTGCACTTTGTTAATTTTCTCTTAATTATAAACTGTGCTCGTATGTGAGTGCATGTGTGCATATGAGCTGTCCTTCCCCATGGTTCCGTGTAAACTGACACTGGACCTCAGTCACCATGGAGCCGTGTAAAGTGAGGACGCGGTTCTGATACACACAAGTTTCCATCAATGCAGTGCCTGGCCAAGTGAAGAGCTATTGTATCCTGTTTTTCTCTTATGACGACGTATTAGTTTCCTAGGGTTGCCAAAACAGATTACCGTGAATTGGGTGGCTTATAACAACAGAAAGTTATGCTCACAGTTCTGGACACAGGAAGAATAAAACCAAGGAGTCAGTAGGACTATGCTCCCTCTGAAGCCTTTGGGGAAGAACCACCCTTTGCCTTTGCTGCCTTCCAGTACGTGCTGGCAGTCTTCGGCCTTCTCTGATTTGTAGCTGCCTCCCTCTAATCTCTGCCTCTGTTGTCATGTGGCCTTTTCCCCTGTGTGTGTCTGTCTCTGTGTGTCCTCTCCTCTCATTACAAGGCTATCAGTCAGTGGATTTAGGGTCCACTTTAATCTAGTGTAAACTCATCTGAACTAATTGCATGTACAAAGACCCTATTTCCAAACAAGGTTACATTCTGAAGTTCCAACTGGACCTGAACTTTGGGACAGGGCACTATTCAGCACAGTCCAGGTGAGTAAGCACGTCCAGGGGCTGGATTTATAGCATAGATGAACTCTTCTTCCGTGCTAAACTAGGGAGAGAGCATAGTAGGTACTCAATAATCTCAGTTAGACCTGCTCACGGGGGTAGATCTGAATAAGGGTAGCAATGAGCACAGTTCACTGGAGGCCGTTTTTCTTTCTCTTCTCAGCCCTATTTACGGTAAACCGCTCCCAAGTCCCCTTCCTTCCCTTTTTAACATGGCTTTCCCTCCCTGCCCCCCACCCACTGCCACTTCTCTTCCTTCCCCCTAAAAGCCCTGAATGGTGCCTCAGGGGCAGCTGTGTGTGTGCATCTGTGCAGGTGTCCACGCATGGCAGGCACGCATCCCAGAGGTGAGGAGCTCCCCTCCACTTCAAGCTCCCTCACCCCCTCCAAGCACGTCTTTGCTCTGCACTTTTGAGGTTCAAGTCCATTAGAATCCCTCCAAAAGTTGAACTAAATTCTCCATCCTTAGTCAAATATCCTCTCTTAGCCACACACCCTTCCGATTTCTGTTTCTCCAGAAGTCCCAAGTGAAAAGGTTCCTCATTGCAAGCACTGCCTGTGTCTTCCTCTTTCGTTAGTTTCTGGATGGCAGTTCACTTTTTCTGGTGAAAAATTAATAATGGGCTGTCACTTACTTAGCTTTTACTATGTGCCAAGCAGTGCATCCAGCACCTTACACAACATTATCACACTCATTCTTTGCATGATTCTCATTGCACGGATGAGAACACCAAGCAGCAAGGAGTTTGTCAAAGGTCATGCAGCTAATTCAAAGTGGAGTCAGAATTTGAACCTACATCTGTTAGATTCCAGAGCACATTCTCTTCCTCATATTCCAGGGTTGTGAAAAGAACCCTATGTGAATATTATTCCCTCAAACCGCTTCAGCAGCTAAGCTTCCTGGAAACACACAAGACCATTAAATACAATGGCTGTTTTCTTTAAGCTGTTATGCCTAATAGACACTTCACATCTCTCTTCTTTGAAATTACTGGGGTGGGCTTAGGAGGGTTGTTGCTGACAAAAGGGAATACCTTGACAACTTGCAGATCATTCCCAGAGATTCCCCGGAAAATCAATTTTTCTCATAGCAGCTACTTTGGGCTTCTGGGTGCAATAACTTAAGCCCTCACATGCAAACTACTCAAAATTTCAAAATGCTCTCTGTTGGCAGGTTTCCATTAAACTTGACTCAGCATGTTCAGGGTGCTGGGGAAAACTCACAACATATACCCAAATCAGAGTCAACTAACAGCCTCACATACTGGACACTGTCACCATGGGAAATTTCCTGCAGTTTCATGAACAAACCCCTTCTCTTCTGTCTCTATGCACCTGTTCACTTTACCTAACAACCCCCCCCCCCCCAAATTCAACTATTTGCCTGTTAGTGCATTCTTCCAGGTATTACAGCATCAAGGAAGGCATTTGTCCTCTACCCTAGAAGAGTCTTTCTCTGAACCCTAAAGCAGCCCTTGATGGTTCACTCTCAGGGAAGCCAGAAAGGGGAAGGTTATTAAAAGTTGGGCCTTGCCTCAAATCAACTAAGTCAGAATCTCTAGGGTGGAGCCTGGGAAAAATGCACCTTAACACATTTTCCAGGTACTTGGGAACATGTCCTAGTCCAAGCTTCCCAGAAAAAGTCATTGCTTCATCTTTACATATTTTATACTGTACTTTAAACAAAATTAGCAAACACTGATGTGGTACTTACTGTGCTTTGGGCTGTGTGCATAACTTATGCAGCAGGCATTGCAATATAATGAGGTAGATACTATTATTATCGTTATTTTGCAGATGAGGAAACTGAAGCACAAAGAAGTTAAGAAACTAGCCTGGGGGAAAAATGTATGTATAAAAATAAAATAACAACAACAACAAATAAGAAAGAAACTGGCCTGGGGATACCCATCAAACAAGTGGCAGAGCTGGCTCCAGATTACCCTAATTCTTATATCTGTTAATTTATTTTTTAAGACTAGGTGTGGTGGCTCATGCCTGTAATCCTAGCACTCTGGGAGGCCAAGGCAGGCGATTGCTTAAGCTCAGGAGTTCAAGACCAACCTGAGCAAGAGCAAGACCCTGTCTCTAAAAACAGCTGGGTGTTGTGGCAGGCACCTGTAGACCCAGCTACTCAGGAGGCTGAGGCAAGAGAAGGACTTAAGTAGAAGAGTTTGAGGTTGCTGTGAGCTATGATGTCATAGCACTCTACTGAGGGCAACAAAGCGGACTCTATAAGTAAATAAACACTTTTTAAAATTTAAATTTCTTTTTTTTAAAATTTAAATAATGTATTGGAATTTAATACAAAAATCTCTGAGGGAAGAGATTTTCAGCTATTTGTTCACTGCTGAATACCCAAAGGCTACAATGCCCAGCAGAGTCATAAACAATATGTATTTGTTGAATGAACAAATGAATATAGGGTCAAAGTGTTGGTTATATTTTTTCCTCATACTCACTAAAAATACATGGATATAATTATTACTATAAAAAGTCTGTGAACTACCAAAAATCTTATCCCATTTTTATATGTACCATAGTTCCCTATGCCTAGGGCAAAGGCCAACTCTGCCATTCTTTTTTTTTTTTTAGATTGAGTCTCACTCTGTCACCCTGCGTAGAGTGCAGTAGCCTCAGTCTAGCTCCCAGCAACCTCAACCTCCTGGACTCAAGCAGTCCTCATGCTCAGCCTCCTAAGTATCTGGGACTATAGGTCCCCCCACAGCACTTGGCTACTTTTTCTATATTTGGTAAAGATGAAGTCTGGATTTGCTCAGGCTGGTCTCAAACTCCTGACCTCAAGCAAACCTCCAGCCTCAGCCTCTCAGAGTGCCAGAATTACAAGCATGAACCACTGCACTCAGCCTCATCCTTCATTTTTTTTTTTTTTTTTTTTTTGAGACAGAGTCTCACTATATCACCCTCGGTAGAGTTCTGTGGCAACCTCAAACCCCTGAGCTTAAGCCATTCTCTTGCCTTAGCCTCCCAAGTAGCTGGGACTACAGGTGCCCGCCCCAATGGTCAGTATTTTTTGTTGCAGTTGTCATTGTTGTTTGGCAGGCCTGGACTAGTTCAAACCTGCCAGCCTCAATGTATGGCTGGCTTCATAACCACTATGCTATGGGCGCCAAGCCTCATTCTTCATTCTTGCTAGAGAAAACTGGTTATAGATTTGACTGTTCCTTCAAATCCTTTGAGACCTGAAAGGTGGCAATAAGATTCAATGTATGACAAAAACATAATGAGTTTAAGGACAAGGGCCCCCTAAAGGGAGGACTGCCAGGTGTGAGCTGTTGCGCATCAGGACACTTGAACTCTGCTTTTGGCGGATTCTTCATGTCCCAGAGACATTCTATTTTTTCAAACTGGCAGCCTTTGTCAGACTGCAAATTTATTGCAGATAAGGATCATGTCCTTCTTGTTGTGCACTAGTATATCTGTAGAACCTGCACGGTGCCTAGAATACCTAAGATGATCAATAAAAAAAAATGTGGATTGAATTAATAAATGAGGGAGACATTGTTAAATATATTTTAATGAAAAAGTACAGCAAGCCTCTCCCTCATGTCCTTCTGTTCCCGCCGTCTCCTGGGGTTCTAATATCTCCACAAAATATGCATTTGTGGAAGGCAATTTTGTTGGAAAAGCTGACTTGAAGTTGCATGAGAAGAACTTCTTACATAAGTTAGAAAAATAATAGCTATCGAAAAGAAGGACCATGGCAACTGGAAGGGGAAGATTATATATGTCCAGTCCATCTCAAGATCTACTAGGGACCCATCTCCAAGCTCCTAGTTTTCAGACTCTGGCACTGATGTAGTGACCTCCCCAGCAGGCATGAGCTCCAGCTAATTTTGCAGAATATTGGTTCTGCTTCAGATGAGATGCCAAAAAGGGCATCACAAGCTAACAACAGGAAGGCGGGCAGGCAGGAAGTCAGCGCTAATTAAACTTTCTTTCTTTGGTACACAGCAGCCAACCCCAAAACACACAGGAAAGGTGCAGGCAGAAGTTGTCAACAGCTGAGCAGTAGGAAAACATGAAGAAATAGAAGTCAGGGTCTCTTTGCTTGGAATACTCAGATTCAGAGAATATCCTGCTTAGTTGGTAAGATAGCCAGAGAGTAACGGCACAAACACGAGAAGGGTGAGAGTCACACCCAGGTCAACTAATGATCAACTGAGAGTCTCACTAGAATGGAGTCTCACAGCATACACCCAATACCTTTGCCATTCTGTGTACCTTTTTTTTTTTTTTTTTTTTTTTTTTTAATTACAGTTTTTGGCCAGGGCTGGGTTTGAACCTGCCACCTCTGGCATATGGGGATGGCACCCTACTCCTTCGAGCCACAGGTACCGGCCCATTCTCTTTATTTTAAAAGGAGTGCCATCATCTTTGACTATATCAAAGGTCCTTCACAGAGTAAAGAGAGAAGAGGGTGGTGCCTGTGGCTCAGTGAGTAGGGCGCTGACCCCATATACCAAGGGTGGTGGGTTAAAACCCAGCCCTGGCCAAACTGTAACAAAAAAATAGCTGGGTGTTGTGGAGGGCACTTGTGGTCCCAGCTTCTCGAGAGGTTGAGGCAAGAGAATCGCCTAAGCCCAGGAGTTGGAGGTTGCTGTGAGCTGTGATGTAACAGCACTCTACTGAGGGCAACAAAGCGAGACTCTGTCTCTAAAAAAAAATGAAAAAATAAAAAGAGAGAGAGAGAAGGAGACAACAAACAAAGAATGGAAGCTTCGTGAGTGTTTACTGCAACCAGCAAGAACAGGCATATTCAATGCATTATTAAATATTAAATTATGTCATATAGTGGGGAAGATGCTATTACTGCTATATATATATATAGGCAGCTTGAATTCCCTGCCCAAGGTCATCCCATAAGCAGGTAGCAGGATTGGAATTTGGCCTCACCCCTGTCTGACACCACATCCCATTACAGCAGGCAGCTTCTACAATGGCTGCCCACGATTCTGTGCTCCTGGTAGTCACACCCTGTAAAACCCTCCTCTCACTGTGTGAGCTAGACCTAGCAACCCACCTATAATAAATACGGTATATACAGTATAGCAAAAGGGACAGGATGTCCCTTCCGAGGTCAGATCATAAAAAGATTGTAGCTCCCATCTTGGGCACCTGTCCCGTGTATCACTGATCTTGAGAGAAGCCAGCTGCTACTTCAATGGCTGTGTCATGGAGAGGCCCACATAGTAAGGAACCGATGTCTGTAGTCATCAGTCAGAGAGCCCCTGAGGCCTGTCCAAAGCCATATGAGTGAACACGGGAGGGAATTCTCCCCAAGTCTAGTTTTAAGATACCTGCAACTCTGGTGGAGACCTTGAATGCAACCGCAAGAGAGGCCAGGAGCAGAATCAACAGCTAAGCTGAACCTGGATTCCTGGCCCAAAGGCAGTGTGAAATAATAATTGTTTATTGCTTTTACTTTCTAATTTCTGGGCTACTTTGTTACACAGCAATAGATACCTGATATACTCATTTCTAAAAATTACTCCGTAGAGATAGTCACTAGTACTATTCACCAAACATTTTGAATTCTTCCTCATTCTGGGAGCGTGAAAGTTTTAATTTCCCTGCTCCTTCAGATAGGTGTGGCCCTCCACTTGCTTTGGACAATAAAATGTGAGTAGAAATGAGATATGACTCTTTGGGGCAAAAGCTGTAAGATCCAGTGTGCAAGTCACTCTGCAAGTCAAATTGATGCAAGTCACATTGAGGGCTCTTTTTCTTGTGTGGCAATTCTGGAAACATGGACACGGAGCTCCTCATCTGGGATCCTGGCCCGGGACAACACAAAGCAGAACCATCCAGTGTAGCAAGAAGGAGTAAGAAATAAACTTTTGTCATAAGTCATTGAGATTTTGGAGCTATTATAGCAACATAACCTCGCCTACCTTAATAGCCAGGCATTGAGGTGCACGCCTATAGTCCCAGCTCTTGGGAGGCTGAGGCAAGAGAATTGCTTGAGTCCAAGAGTTTGAGATTGCTGTGAGCTGTGATGCCATAGCACTCTACTGAGGGTAACATAGTGAGACTCTGTCTCAAAAATAAAACAAAACAAAACAAAAAAAAAACCCTACCTTGACTAATACAAACTAGTGTCTCTTTAACAATTATAAGTCATTTCTGAAACTAATAGAGGCCATCTACAGCAAACCCACAGCCAATTTCGTATTGAATGGAGTTAAAATGAAATCATTTCCACTTAGATCAGGAACCAGGCAAGGTTGCCCATTGTCTCCATTGCTCTTTAACATTGTAATGGAAGTTTTAGCCATTGCAATTAGGGAAGAAAAGGCCATCAAGGGTATC
>CAUYPK010034616.1:0-12500 GCA_963574355.1 Loris lydekkerianus | reverse complement strand
ATACCAGGTGGATACTGGGCCACTGCTGAATTGAAGGAAGAAGAAAGCGTCTCAGAGAGAAGGCATGCCTACTAGTGAGTTGACTGTCAGGCCTAAAGCTCCTTTCTTTGCTTTCATACTGTTTTCCTGTCCAAAAACCCCTTCCATCTCCTCTCTCATCTTTGAAAGTCTAAAGTCTTTGTGGATCTTTGTGTTCCCAGTGTTGTCTTCCTTCTCTGAGCTGCCTGCATTTAGAATTAGCATGCCTCATTTACCACCGGTCCTGTGTATTACCACTACACAGCATTAGCGTACACAGCTAGTATCCTAAAGTAAACTCAATTCCATGATAAGACCCTGGATGTCTTCAAGGTTCCCTACAGAACTTAGCACCACACTAGACAAATCAAAAAGCCTAAATTTAAAGACTAAAATATGCGCTGGGTAATTAACTACTTCAGCAAAGAAGTGTCAATGACTCTCATCCTGAATAATGGCGTCATATTGTTATAAAGATCATTTAAAAAATATATTTCTATTTTTTTTTACAGAGTACACCCTACAGATTGTCTTTAAAATAGCACATGTATGAGCTAGTTTTAACATTTGAGGTAATTATTATTCTTTAAACACTTATCTCCTGGTATGTATTTCCATGGCTATATCTTGGTTCAATAAACAATTGCTGAAATTTTAACCTAGGTAGATACTGAGAGGTAGATAAGAGTTAACTTGGTGCAAAAATGAAGCCATAATAAAGAGAATCAAGGGTTCACAAGTTGGCATGGATGATCGGTTATTTTGTGATTTCTTTCCAAGCAGACAACAATCAAAGAGATAATACCTACATGTTACAAACGTAAAAACCCCAAGAAATGCTAAGCATTTTCTTAAAAAGTGGTTATGACTCCTTCCATGCTTCACAATGAAGTCGCTGTCCATTTTGTAAGAGAGAAGTGGGCATGGAGAGCAATCGATAAGCCCAAACTTTTACCACTTTTTGTCTGGAGGCAGGAATGGAGGACAGTTCTCTGACTTCCAGACCAGAGCCCTACAACCAGCTGAGGATAAACTCCTAACCAGTTGCTTGATCCCAGCAGGGCAAGAATAAAAGATACAGTTAGGGCAGCCAAAATTAAAGGGAATGTTTTTAAATCTTTTAGTTCCTTTTTAAAGGTAGGCTTTGAAAAACTTCATTTTGTGAGGTATTCAATGGGGACCTGGAAAACTGCTCTTAGCATTTTAACATAAATTAAAAATCGTTTAAGCAGACCTCTATTCAGCTCTTGCCAACTGCACATTTATTTTTCTGGTCAAGGAGGCTTTGCTGTTGCAAATGAAGGGGAAATGAAGGCATTAGAGCTTGGGCATATCAGTGAAAGAAAAGAGAAGTGTATGTGGATGTTGGATTAAGTTGCTCTCATGGCTGTGCAGTTGCATTTATCTGGGCAAGGAAATTGCCCCCCTGCCCCAACAAGGTACTCTTTAAAACATTCCTTGAAAACTGAGGTCACTGCACAGAATCTGGAGTCGCCACAGGTGTTTCTTAAAAGCTCGTTAGCCCTCCAGAGAACTATGAAAATTAAACAGCTCCAGACCTAATGAGAGTTCAGTGAACAAGGTGGTCAGTTGAAAGAACTAACCTGTATTGAGAGAAGGGGTAACCTCCAAGAAGCCTGTAAGCTTAATTCCATTTTGGATAAGCAACCGAAAGGGTCGGGGGTGGGGGTGGGGAAATGAAGACTAAAACATTACTTGCTAATTCTAAACATATGTAGCCTGCACGTTGGTGAGTTGAGGCTGGCAAAGGGTAAAATAAAATCTCGCTGAACCGCTCTCCTCAGTGACAGCTAGGTTTGTTGATTTTTCCACTGGCATCCAGCTTTTGGAGGCTCCATTTTCTGAATTCTGAAACAACAGAGGGCAGTCATCTCTCATGTCTGAACACGACGTTTGACATCCATGTTTTCATATAGAGAAGATCGTCCTCCGAGGGCCTGCAAAACATCAGTCTCACTCAGGCCTACAGAGTAGAGACATTTATATATCCACAGTCTGGCGGATTCAAAGACCACAGACTAAACCTCTCCCTTTCCTTCTTGGCTCCCTCCGTTTCCCAGAGCACAATCAGTATCTGAATAGAATATGGCCCACCAAGTTCCTCTCTACCCATTTTCTCCTATTAATAGTACATGGCAAAGGAAAGATCCTGTTAGTGTCAACAGCTAACTCAATTAAAGATGGCACACCTGGCGTCAAAATCAATCAGGAGTCTCTTCTGTCAGAAGGCAGAAAGGAAGCCACCAGCCGCTGTGTCATGGAATGTGAGAATAACATGAACCAGGAAGCCACATATAGAAACTCAGAGGACAGACTATATCCTGTGATAACTAACGCAGACAAACGGCTTCTTTTTCATCATGCTTAAGCTGACACTGGCAGGGAAATACAGCAAATTTGTGAATATTTTATTAGTTCTTTCTTATGGCATGAGTACTTCCTGCAGCAAAATCCTTATTAATTAAAAATGAGCTTTAAGGAAACAAGTTTCCTTATTTTTCCCTACATTTCTCCTACCAAATCTTGCCCCAGTAGGTTGTGAAAGAATGCAACTCATTAATCACCCTATTTAAAGTATTATAAACTTCATCCTCTTTGAAGGTACAGAACGCAAATATTGTCCAATTTGAGCAGTCTGTAGTCTTCTTGAGGGTGGTGGGTCCATCCATATTCATTTCAATATTTAACACAGTATCAACCAGGGTCTGCAGGTGTATTCTAATCGGTATCAATAAATTCTTACTGGAAATGCACATTGTCCAAAATCCTTTTTTAGTACTGCATGGGAAATAAAAGTGACTAAGAAATGAATACTATTCCCAAGGTCTTTCTACAAAAGAAGAATATGATTAGAGATGTACAAATGGATATTACAATATTGCCAGAGGAAGTACGAGAAGTATCATGAAAGAAGTCCAACTCTCAAAGCATTTTAAAGGAGGGAAAAGCCTATCTCTTTGAGGTGTCTATAAAAGCTAATGCAAGAAAATGATTTTTGAGATAGCCCTGACAGATCAACAGGATTCCAACAGGCAGAGTTGAAAAGAGCAATGGTTTAGTGTGTTGTTGAGGCTAGATAAGGAATGATCAAATAGTTATCCTATTTGGCTGAGGAAGAGGATATATAGGGTGGCCATGAATTCCTGTACAATTTAAAATAGTGCGCAGTTTTAAATTGCACATGAAATGTATGGCCACCCTGTATAAAGAAAAGTGTTAGGGCTGGAATGATAGATTCAGTCTAGCAGTGTTTTCTTGAGGTTTGGATTACAAATGTATAAACATCACTACCAATGCTTCATATCTATTCTTGGCCCTTTCTCTTCTACATCCTGCCCCCATATGTCAAGCTCTGGAAAGCTAAATAGCACACTTGCAAGACTCCTTTGCAGCTAAGGTTTTGTGTGTGATTTAGATTCTGGCAATGAGGTGTACTCTCATGGAGTTTAGAAGGCAGAAGGCAGATGGAAGCCAGCTTTGTGAAGCACTTCCAGCTGTCAATATTGAAAATTTAGAGGACATAATAGGGACAGTTTTAGGAATCCAGCTTTCCATTATCATGGAGGAAAATATCCTCCAACATGAAAGATAACTCACTGTACCTTGAACCCACAAGGCACAGTGATAGTGCTTAGCAGCCTCTTCCCACCTTGGAGGCCATGTGTGTGGGTACCATGTGTGAGTGTCTCCTGTCCACTTACAAGTGCCTCAGTTATCTGTTGCCTCAATAATGCTGTAACACAAACCACTTCAAATTTCAGTGGCTTAAAGTGAAGTTAACTAGGAACTTTGGGATAATCTCAGCTGGAAAAATTCAGTTCTCTTCCATGCAGGTTCATATCCTCTAGCAGCCTACTACTGTGCAAAAATCAGAAGAAGAAACAGAAGCACAGAAGCACCTTTGTCAGCTTCTTCTTGAGTCACATTACCTATTATCCCATTGACCAAAGCAAATCTCATTGCCAAGTCCAAAGACAGATAGGAAGGGACTACAAAATTGCAAGTCAGAGTGTATGGATACATGGAGGCTATTAATTTGGGCCATAATGCAATCATCACAAACTGAGTACATTTTATTTATTTTATTTTATTTTATTTTATTACTTATTTATTTATTTATTTTGGAGACAGAGTCTCACTATGTCACCCTTGGTAGAGTGCTGTGGCATCACAGCTCACAGCAACTGCAAACTCTTGAGCTCAAGCGATTCTCTTGCCTCAGCCTCCCAAGTAGCTAGGACTACAGATGCCCGCCACAATGCCCAGCTATTTTCTTGTTGCAGTTGTCATTGTTGTTTAGCTGGCCTGGGCTGGACTCAGACCCGCCAACCTCAGTGCATGAGTGCATGGCACTGAGGCATGAGTACATTTTAAAGCTAGTCTCCACAGCTGGTCTAGGCTCTGGCTTTATGACACGGACATCTAATGATTTTTAAAATGTCCGTTGCAGATGCAGATACTAGATGGGTCCTCCAGCAAGCTTTGATAAGAAAATTCTAAAATTTTCAGAGCAAGCTACACCTTTTTGGGAAATAAGTATTTACCAAATACTCTTACTACATTCCAATGTCTTCCCAAGGTAATAAGCATAGCATGAGGAGTTCCCTGTAACCAGCTGACTGAGGTAGAAGAAAAACTTTCAGCTTTGTGTATAGCTTCACAAGATATGCTAGCACCAACCAAAGGTGAACTGCTGCATATTAATGCCCCAGTTAGAAATACCCCTGTAGAAAGACAATCAGAAAAGTAAATACATTCAATGAACAAAACTTTAAATGGTATATCTGGTTCTTTACATTGCTTGAAAGGAGAGAGAGAAGAGAGAGAGAAAAGTGACTCTACAAAAATTCATGGGAAAGAGTTAATCGTCTGGCCAGTTGTGGATGGAAAAGAAACAAGAATGGAGACTTAATTATGAGAAAGTCTGGAGAAAAGAGCTATTGATAGACTCCTCAGAAAGGTAGACAGTGGAAGAATATTGGCGTTGTATTGAATGCTCACCAAAGGGCACCCATTGAGGAAAAGCTTTCCTAAGTCTGGAGGAAGAGACCTGTTCTGAGAATCTCCTTGGGCCCTTTTCACTGGCTACCCTAGGGCTTGCTCAATGGGCAACATATTGGCTGTGGTAGCAGAGATGTGGACATCTTCTCATAAGGGAAGATGCAGAAAATGCTACTTATAAATGCCTGTTGCATCAAGGAAACAGCAGAAAATAGGAAAGAGAGAGAGAGAGAGAGAGAGAGATTTAAGAATATTGTATCCATAAAATAGAACAGATATGATATAAAAATAATATAAAATTATTTTCAAAAATATTATAAATTCAAAATATAGCTATTGATTTAAATAGTTCAATATATAGACTGAAATAAGAGAATGGACACATATCAATATCAAATGATTTAGCTGAAAGATTAAAATGAAAGATTATTCCAAAACACAGTAATTCTACAGTACAAAGAAATGTGAATAGAAAAATGGAGACCCAAAAGAGAAATGTAACAGTTCCTTTTTTCCCGTTTATTATTTATTTGTATATATTCATGGGATACATGTGCAATTTTGCTATGCTGATATGTTGCACTGTGACGAACTCATGGTCTTGAGTGCATACATCACTGAAGCAATGCACATTGCACCCACCAAGAAACCTCCCATCATCCACACCCACACCCCTTCGAGTCTCCATTGTCCAATGTTCCACATTCTACCTTCATGAGTACACATTATTTAGCTCCCACTCTAAAATAAGAATATGCAATACTTGTCTTTCTGTATCTGAGTTGCTTCACTTAAGATAATGGCCTTTGATTCCATCTAGGCTGCTGCAAAAGACATATTTTTCTTTTTTATAGCTGAATAGTACTCCATTGTGTATATACCACATTTTTTTATCCAATCTTTCATTGGCTACTTTTGGAAGACATAACCCATGGCTACTTTGGTAGATTCCATTTCTTTACTGTTGTGAAAAGTGCTGTGATAAGCATACAAGTGCAGATATCTTTTTATACTATATTGATTTATTTTCCTTTGAGTAATTACCCATAATAGGATCAATGGATCATATGGAAGTTCTATTTTTAGTTTCTTTTTTTAAATCACCATACTATTTGCCAAAGAGGTTTGCACTAATTTATACAATAAGAGGACATTTCAATCCTAAATATTTATTCATCCAACATTAATGCTCCTAGATTTATGAAACAAACCCTATTTAACTTGAATAATACAATTTCCTAAAACATTGTAACAGTCAGGGACTTCAACCCTCTACTTACTGGACAGATCCTCCAAACAGAAACTAAACAAAGAAATGAAGGACTGAAACATAACTCTAGATCAAGTGGGCACAACAGACATATACGGAACATTTCACCCCCAATTCTACTAAACGCACATTCTTCTCATCAGCTCATGGATCATTCTCCAAAATTGATCATATCCTAGGACACAAATCTAGCCTCAGCTAATTTGAAAGACTAGAAATTATACCTTGTATCTTCAAAGACCAAAAAGAAACAAAAGTAGAACTCAATTCCAACAGAAACACATATCATCAGAGCAAGTCACAGAAACCAAACAACATTTTGCTGAATGATAGCTGGGTCATGGAGGAGATATAGAAGGAAATTATTAGATTCTTTGAACCAAATGATAATGAAGCCAAAGGCTATCAACACCTGTGGGATATTCCAAAAGCAGCCCTAAGAGGGAAATTTAACACATTAAATGCTTACATCCAGAAATCTGAAAGAGCACAAATCAATTATCATCTCATGGATCTGGAAAAGGAAGAGCAATCTAATCCCAAACAAAGTAGAAGAAAAGACATAACCAAAATTAGATCAAAACTAAATGAAATCAAAAACAAAAGAACCATTCAGAAGGAAATGGGGGAAAAAGTTGGTTCTTTAAAAAGATAAAATTGGCAAACTTTTGGCCTTCTTAATTAGGATCAGAAAAGTAAAATCTCTAATAAGCTACCAGAAACAAAAATGAGAAATAACAACAGATGCCACAAAGATACAAAAGTTCATTACTGAATACAACATCCTACCAAGAACATATGATTTCCCTTTTCTCCACATACTCATCAACATCTTTTATTTTATGTCTGTTTAATAATGGCAATTCTGATTGTATAAAATGATATCTAACTTTGGTTTTAATTTGCATTTCTTAGAAGGTTCTAATACACACACACACACATACATACACACATATACATATATATAATTTTAAAAAACAGAATGGAAATGATTAAGTTATTTAAAAATAAAAGAAATAAATTACCCAAAGTAATAAATCTATAGGCCTAAAAGTTTCAGAATGAATGAGGTAAACACATGTGAGAGAAATTTTAGGACTCAATCATAAAGAAAAAATTGCCAAAAATGTCCCCAAAAAGTGGAATAAAGGGTTGTTTACAGGGAAATGAGAATCAGATTGGTATCTTTTCATCACCAGTGCTGGTGGCTAGATGGTGATTGCAGGGAATCAGGAACAAAAAGGTGGGGGATGGGGGGCGATGCAGGTAAGGATAAGAAAACAATAAATCTAAACATATTGTTAATCTTAATATTAAAATTCTTAGGTTGCAGGAATAGGAGACCAGCTATATGACATAGAAAGATTTACTGAAGAAAGCTAGGAAGATATACTGGAAAAATAAGAACAAAAAAGCTGGAGTGTTAATATTATTATCATAAAAAATAAAAGTAAGAGAAATATTCATGTTAATAGTGACATATATTACATTACGAGCACCTGCAGATTTTACCAATGATGCAAATATAGAGCAAAACCTGTATTTATGGGTGGGTAAAAAAGACCCTGAAAATGAAGTATTAACTCAAAAAATACAGCAGTAGAGAGAAATAGAGAAAGAAATAATCAAATAGGCTTAATAAAATAAATTAGTAAAGATTAATAAATTAATAAGGTAGAAATAGAAATGAGTAGAAAGTAAAATGATAAGCTAGTTTTTTGATAAGAGTTCCATAAAAAAAGAGCAAATAAATAAATAAATTTGTCAAATGTGATCAGATAAAAGAAAGAGGACTTAGATAACCAAACTTAAGATTGGAAAAAATGTGAAAAGATTTTTAAACCATGAACAATTCAAATACAAGTTTATACCAAACACATTTGAAAATTAGTTGAAATAGATTATTTAGTAGGAAAAACTGAGTAACCAAAATTGACTCAAAAAGGAACGGAGAGCCTGAAAAGACTAATAACCATAAAAGAAATTAAGAGGAAGTCAAAATCCTACAAAAGGCACAATGCCCAGACACGTATGGGCACACTGTATTAAATCTACAAAGAGCAGATAATTCCTGTATTATTTACATTATTACAGAACATAGAAAAAGATGGAAAGTTTTCAGCTTATTCTACAAATATAACATAACACTGAATCATAATCAGATAAAAATAGAAAGGAAGAAAGCCACACAAAAAAACAAAAATCCCAAAACAAATACAGGCAAAATTCCCCCCCTACCCCCCACCCCCTGAATTTCATCATGAACTAGTAGTCTTTTTCACAGAAACAGTAAGATAGGTTAACATTATCCTTTTAGAATAATTCACTATACTAAGAGCTCAAAGGTGAAAAATTGTATAATTATCTCAGTACCTAGGAAAAGGCACGTGCTAAAATTTAGCAATCATTCCTAAGAAGAAATTTTGTTCTTGAGCAACTTGACAGAAGACATTATCAGAAACTTCCAAGATGCTTCTCATAAATCATACACTATCCTCATTAAAGTTTAAAACAGGGGAAGGATTCTGGCAGTCCTGTAACTCTTCAGTAGAAACTACTCTAACAAAGCAAGAAAGTAAATCAAGAAACAGAGTGATATAGAATTTGGGAAGCAGAGATCCAACACAGAAGGGAGACAAAGAAAATTCCCAAGATTATAAGGAAGAAAAATACAAGGCAACAAGTGTTCACTGAATTGAACCCTTAAAAATCACTAAAATGGTAAATTATGTGTATTTTACAACAAAAAATCTGAATATAAAAGAAATTGAGTCTAAAAACACTTTGAGGTGATGCATACCTATCTGACATTCATTTTTTAATTTCATAAGCTCATCTACCAATAATGAACCATTATCATAATCACTACTTGCATCATTCCTATCACCAAACTATTTAGGAAACCAGTTGCATGATTTGTTCTAAAGATTGCTATTCATTCTCTTTATACAAACAGCATAAATACTTTTTGGTGGAAAACACTATGAGCAGCGTTGAGAAAGTCCTTGTTTGGAATTCTTAGCCAGACTTACCTAAACTCAACTTTCCCTTCCCTGACCCAGGGCAACCTCTCCCCAGACCATCACCACTCCCTGCCTCCCATGTAACAAAAGATCGAACAAGATAATCAGAAAAACCACCCAAGAAAAGAAAAAGGGAGAATCAGTTACATATTCAACAAGCCAGGGAACAAGAAAACCCAAATCTGTTCCAGTTCTCCGGTTTCACCTTAAAGGCAGAGAACTGTAGATGCTTGTGAGGAGCTCTTCAAAGCCTAAATTCATAGCCTGTCTATGCGGGAGGTTACCAACATCTGAAGAAAAACAACCACTACCAGAAAAGCTCGTCTTTGTTTTCATTCTTTGCAGTCCTTCAGGAAACTCTTGATAATGTGAAATGTTGTTACTGCAAATGTTGGCCCAAGCAAGTTTACTCTAGAGTCTGACCATCACTGACTGTTCACAAAATAAAATCATTTTTTAAGGCTGTGAGGGGAGCCAAGTGCAAACCACAAATCAGAAAACCACCAAGGAGGGCTGGCCTCACTGCCAGAGTTTAATGTGATCTAATGGGAGGACAACAAGATGTGAGAATTTGATTTTACGATGCTCCATGTAACATTTGGCAATACAGAGGGGCTGGGCCCAACTTCCCCTTCCTTAAGCAAACATTTGAAATAATGTTTCATTTTCTCATCAGTTTCAATTCTATCAACTAAAGGGTAGAGACCCAGCCCTCCCTACTCATTTTAAAAGTGTCCTCCACTTATATGTTTGAGTTCTCTGTGGAGTCTGGTTATTAAACCTTTGTCGGAGACATAACATGCAAATATCTTCTTCCATTCTGAGGGCTGTCTGCTTGCTTTACTTACTGTGTTCTTGGCTGTGCAGAAGCTTTTTAGTTTGATCAGGTCCCAGTACTGTATTTTTGAAGCTGCTTCAATTGCCCGAGGGGTCTTCATAAAATGCTCGCTCAGATCGATTTCTTCAAGGGTTTTCCCGGCACTCTCCCATCACAGGCTGGGCAAGGGACTTGAAGAGAAACTTCTCTGAAGAAGACAGGCGCACCGCCTACAGACATATGAAAAAATGCTCATCATCTTTAATCAACAGAGAAATGCAAATCAAAACTACCTTAAAATAACATCTAACTCCAGTAAGATTAGCCCATATCACAAAATCCCAAGACCAGAGATGTTGGCGTGGATGTGGAGAAAAGGGAACACTTCCACACTGCTGGTGGGAATGCAAATTAATACATGCCTTTTGGAAAGATGTGTGGAGAACACTTAGAGATCTAAAAATAGACCTGCCATCCAATCCTATAATTCCTTTACTAGGTATATACCCAGAAGACCAAAAATCACATTATAACAAAGATATTTGTACCAGAATGTTTATTGCAGCCCAATTCATAATTGCTAAGTCATGGAAAAAGCCCAAGTGCCCATGGATCCATGAATGGATTAATGAATTGTGGTATATGTATACCATGGAATATTATGCAGCCTTAAAGAAAGAATGGAAGAAAAAGTATCCAATGTACTCAGCCCTGCTATGAAACTGATTTATGGTTTTCATAAGAAAGCTATAACCCAGTTATAACCTAAGAATATGGGGAAGGGGGAGAGGGAGGGGAAGGAGGGGGAGGATGGGCAGAGGGAGGGTGATTGGTGGGATTACACCTGTGGTGCATCTTATAAGGATACATGTGAAACTCAGTAAATGTAGAATATAATTGTCTTAACACAATAACTAAGAAAATGCCAGGAAGGCTTTGTCAACCAGTGTGATGAAAATGCGTCAAACTGTGCATAAAACCAGTGTATGGTGCCCCATGATCGTATTAATGTGCACAGCTATGATTTAATAATAATAAAAAATAAAATAAAATAAAAGTGCCTCCGCTCTGGATGGTGGTAGATTTTCTATCACTTTTTATAAAGTAAAGATAGGCAGGCAGGGAAGAGGCCAAGAAAACAAGATGAAGCTCTTTAGTGGCAATATATCAACTGGATGGCCACTGTCTTCTGCATTTTCGATTTATTCCACGGGTGGGCCGATGAGGGAGGGGTAACTTAAGCAAAAACTAGACCCTATGAGAGAGAATCAGATCGGGGCTGGATCAGGTTGCCCTACCTCACACCAAATGGGACTAGAACTCAAGTTGAGCTCTAGTTCCCATCACTCCTTTTAAAAAACAGAAATAAAATGGCAGCGACAAGGAAACTCTTTGCACATGCTAAATTAAAAACTGAGGACCCTGTAGAATAAAGAGGGTCAGCCAGAAAATCCCCACGTAAAGGCATGTGAACAACAAAAAATAAATGAAAGTTACATTTCGTGCCACTTTAAATTCTGTTGCCAGGACAATGGAATGGGAATCAGATCTCTTTTCCTCTTCTTACAGAATTATACATTCTGAACAATGCCAAACTCTTACTTACACTGTCATTTTCCAGCAGCTACAAAGTTGGCCCAATGAAGAAATGTAAAACCCAGAGTCAAGTTCCTGAAAGCAATATAGTTTGCTAAGTGAAGTGTAACATATCCCAGGGTCCAGGAAAAAATTATTAAAACTTCTATTTCTACTGACTTTTTAGATAAATATTAAGAAAGAAGGAAAGCCTTCCTAAAGGTTAAAATAAGAATGACACCAGGTATCCTGTGCTCATTTGGCACAGATATAAAAATTCACACATCATCCATGGACTCTGAGTCTTCCTAAAGGAAGGCTGAGGGCTCAGCAATGAGGAGGATGTTATCATTTCAGGCAGGCTGGGCTACAGTAACAAGTAGATGAAACATGTAACAGCTCAACCAAATACAACCTGAGTTGTTGCTTAGATGCTGCTCATGGCCAGCACAGTCATCTGTATTGCATCCACACGGAAGCAGGAAGACATATGTGAATCATCCCTAGGAGGCTTTTATGGGTCCAAAATAGGGGTGGGACACATCATTTAAGTTCATTTTTCTTTCTTTTTTTTTTTCCTAAGGCAGCACTGCATTTTTTTTTTTAATTTTTTTTTTTTAATTGTTAAATCATAGCTGTGTACATTAGTGCAATCAAGGGGTACAATGTGCTGGTTTCATATACAATTTGAAATATTCTCATCAAACTGTTCAACGTAGCCTTCATGGCATTTTCTAAGTTATTGTATTTAGGCATTTGTATCCTGCATTTAGTA